>JAUMHL010000014.1:19817237-19827376 GCA_032362345.1 Sandelia bainsii
ATAGTGCATTTTAGGTTCATCCTGAAATTTCACCCGAAAGCCAAATATCCCTAACTTTTTGTGAGTAGTGTATGTTGTTTACTGGTACAGTAGTCCTCCTGATACATAAAAGACCAGCTAGCCTCAAACTGGAGTTCTGCTCTATACTAAGGACAATGTCTGATCATCAGTCCATGATGATCAAAGTTCAAGCGCAACTCAGTTATGCAGCAAGGCAATGAACCAAATCATAAGTATGTATGCTGTAGTCTGTTTACTCGGCTTGACTGTTGTATGTTAAATTGTGTTTCAGGATCAGAAACCATTTAGTGTGACATACATTTAAAAGAAATCACTATAAAACAAATACTTTCTCACACATCTTTATGTAGAACGGATGTACTGGATGGATGATTAATTAAGAATGGCCGGGGAATTCATTAACCTGGTCAAGTGACTTAATATCTCACTGTTAGTGTTAATGGAAAACAAGCTAAATGAATAATCAAGTTTTTCAGTAACTTGGGTGTGACTGAAATCTTTTACATATTATGTTGTTTATTGGTTCAGTAGTTACCGCTGCACATGTGACTTCTACTGAGAACCAACCCTTAAGAACTCTGTATGCTTCAAAGAATCCACGTCTAAAAGCAAAGGTCTTTATGCGGGTTGAAAAGCCTGTAGTCATAAAAAAGAAGGAGCGAGACGGGAACTTTGGGTACGTTTCTAGACATTCAGTGTTACATTTCTCTGTACATGAAAAAAGGCGGACAGAGGTAGCTATGCAAACATTAAAATAGACAGCTTAAGAGTAAAGTTTGAATCCCGTCCATAGGATGTTCAAAGCACAAACCTGACTGCTTAAGATGGAAATGCTTGTTGGTTTTGTAATGTTACAAGAATTTGCTAGCACAGCCCACTTTTTCCATTATCACAAAAATGTTGTAGGTGTTTAGGATACTATTAGACAACGGGCGCTTGTTTTAAGGCCATTGTAATTGGGTCAACAGACCCTGTCTGAAGCCGCTGAAGGTAAGATATTAACAATTTTTACAAGTTATTTAAAAACAGGTGGTAAAGTGCATTGCAGCAGTTATATTGTTTCCCTTGTACCAGTAAGAAAGTGATTTGTAGAACTGGAGAGACATAAACCATAGTCAGAACTTTGTGGAACCTGATGAACTTGAAGGACTGGGACTGGGTGTGAGTCTGTGCATTAGGGAATAGCAACAATTAATCTGTTATGATTTGGTCTGCTCTGTGTCTCAAGCAGATTTTATTTTTTTGAGTGTTCATGGTGTTTGTGATGGAACTAGATGAATCCAGATGTTTTTTTCTATCCATACACTAGCCTATCTAAGAGATCAATTAAAAAATACAGTCCATACAGTACATAGCAACAAAATTATTATGCATTAAATTAGTACCAATAAGTTCTTCATAACCATAACATTTCAAAACACACTTTCAGATAGGCTTTATGTATTGTGTTTTTAACTGGCATATTAATTTTACCAGACTGGAACATTTAAATTTCATGTCATGGTTTATCTTAATGGTTTCTGCTTTTTATTGGTTTATTATGCTGAATAATCACTTACTTACAGTACTAAAGTTTATTATATCCCTATGAGCAAGAGAACATAAAAGAATGTATTCAACTCATAGTAGCAATATGAAACCATTCACAGTGTTGAAGCCTGCATATACAGTCAATTAGAAATTAAGGAGTTAGATTTGAAGAGTTTGGTTCACTAATTCAAATCCATTATATTTAATAAGGTGCACTCATAATGCAGTTAAAGACCCTGAATAATTGTGATGTTTCTACATCCACAACTTAAATACAACAACAGCTACAAATAAACATTTCCCTGATGTTACAGGATCTGGTTTATATTGTAGAATGGTCATGGCCAAAAGGCATACAGTGTTTCACATTCAACTCAAATGCTGGTCTCTCGTTAGAAAGTCCTGCGTTGTGATCAATCCATCCCAACCTCCCAATGCTGACCTTGTCACTCTGTGTACGTGACCTAACTGTAGGTGGACAGGTTGACAGCTAGAAATACATGCTCTGTGTCTGCTGGATATGTTTGTATGTATGTTTGATATGTACAGTTGTTTGGTAAAATGTCCCCAGTAACAACTTTAATACAGTAAAGCTCAATGTTGTGTTTACAGGCAGGTACTGCTGTCCCCAAATGGCCAGAATTACATAAAAACAGAATGCAATGATTTGCAAATCTTATAACTCCATATTTCATTCACAATAGAACACAGAAAACATATCAAATGTTTATACTGAGAAAATGTACAATTTTAAAGAAAAAATGCTGCAGTGCTGCGAGGATCCTGATGAGGGTGCGAAAATATGAACACATCACCCCAGTCCTCCGGACACTTCATTGGCTCCCTATCCACCTCCGTATCGAATACAAACTCTGTCTGCTCACCCACCAGATCAACAGTGTGGGTCTTCCTTGTCGTATTTTGTGTTTCATGATGTGCCAAATATTTTCTATTGGTGAAAGGTCTGGACTGCAAGCAGGCCAGTTCAGCACCTGTACTATTCTACTACAAAGTCATGCTTCTGTCATAAATGCAGTATGTGGTTTAGCATTGTCCTGCTGAAATATGCAAGAACTTTCCTGAAAAAGACATTATGTGGATGGGAGCATATGCTGCTCTAAAACCCGGATCTATCTTTCAGCATTGACGGTGCCTTTCCAGATGTGCAAGCTGCCCATTACATGGGTACAAAAGCACCACCATACCCTCAGAGATGCAGGCTTCTTATCTAAAGGGTTAACCAGAATGTCCATCTCCTCTTTAGTCTAGAAGATGTGGCACCCATGCTTTCCAGAAAGAATCAAAATTATTTTCTGAAGCCATCACTTTGCCACAAACTATAATAAATTAGCTTTATTTCAGGGAATACAGCAGCGTTTCTGGATCATGTGCTTATATGGCTTTTTCTTTGCATGATATAGCTTTAACTTGCATTTTTGGATGGTGACCTGTGTTCACAGACAGTGATTTTTGGAAGTATTCCTGAGCCCATGCAGTGATATCCATCACAGAATCATGTCTGTTTTTAAAGCAGTGATGTCTGAGGGCCTGAAGATCAAGGACATCCAGTACTGCATTTTGGCCTTGTCCCTTGTACACAGAGATTTCTCCAGATTCTCTGAATCTTTTGATGATATTATGTACTGTATTATGATATATTATTGATATATTAAATCTTTGCAATTTTATGTGAAGGAACATTTTTCTGAAACTTTTCACAGATTGGTGAACCTCTGCCCATCTTTACTTTTGAGAGACTCTGACTCTCTAAGATGCTCTTTTTACACCCAATAATGTTAGTGACCTTTTGCCAATTAACCTAAT
This sequence comes from Sandelia bainsii, assembly GCA_032362345.1. Lineage (NCBI taxonomy): Eukaryota > Metazoa > Chordata > Actinopteri > Anabantiformes > Anabantidae > Sandelia > Sandelia bainsii. The sequence continues at coordinate 19,820,613 of JAUMHL010000014.1, forward strand.
TAGTTTCAAAATGTTCTTCCAGCTCTTTCTTGATAGTACTGCTTACTTTTCCAGCCTTCTGCTCTCTATGTCCTAATGTTTTTGAGACTTGTATCTGCCATCAATTTCAAAATGAACTTTTTTTTTTTCTCAAGATGGAACATTTTCTAAGTTTAAACATTTGATATGTTTTCTGTGTTCTATTGGAAATATAAAATGGGTTTATGACATTTGCATTGTGTTTTAATTAGTTTTTATATAGCTCCCCATCTTTTTTGGAATTGGGGTTGTAATTAATGTAGCTTAAAGTAATGATGACTAAACATAACTTAAACGTTCCCCTTCTCTTTCATAAATTTAATAATTTGTGTTTTAAATATTGCCTGATGACTAAAGAAATATCTTAATAAAAAAATAAATGGAAATAAATTAGTCTAAATTATTATAGAAAACAGTGAGCAGTGTTGTGTCTGAGTCCCTCATATACAGACTATCAATGCTTGATAGATTACCATTATTAACCGTTTCAAGGTTAATAATGGTAAAATAATGGTTAGAAATATCCACACGATCAAGCTACCAAGTTGCTGTATTATATGTTCTATTATCCTGCAATTGTTGAGGCTTGGTTACAGTATATACCATAAAGAGGTTTCTATAAAGACCTCCTTAATATTCTGTATTCTGTTTTCCATAGTTACATAAAAAACTGCCTGTAAAAAAGTACAGCATTTTACGTTTTGCTGGCTCATAATGATGCCACAGTTACAGGGAAGCAATTTAAATTAAATTAAAATGTAAAAAAAAAACAATACTGAAAGTGGTGTGTGTCCTTGTACCGTGTACTATGATTCAGCAAAATTATTGCTAGGTTAAGACAAGTCACATATTGGTAATATGCTGAAATGTGTTGCAAGTGAGCACTTAACAGATTGCATTAGGCACAGGACAAATCTGTAGGAATGGTCCATGGACCCACAAAGGTACCACACATGGCCAGGAAGAACTGGGAGCCACACCATCCTGCAGTTTGTGGAATAAGTGCTTTACCAGCTAAACTACAAGAAATTTTCTAAAAATCTGAATACACATGCCTTTTTAGAATTCTGCTGAGAAGCAAACTAGTAGAGGCTGGACCAAGTTTCTAAATTTAGTTGAGCAGATTAGTAATACAGCATGCGCGATGAGAAACATTTAGTCTGCAAAGAACGATGGAGGCTGAGAATGCATAGCAGATCAGCAGATATCAAGTCATAAACTTTTTTTATAGAAGCTATTCGTTAAAGGTTCAAGGTTACAGTATGACCATCTTATTGTATCCTTTTTCATTTTTTTTCCCTTCAGTCCTCTTGTTACATAAAAGACAAGCTAGCCTTGGGGATGGTTTCTAAAACATCTTATCATCAGTTCCTTATTTTACAGTGGAGCCAGAACACAGTTTGAAATATCAGCCTATCAGATTATATTGCTGTCTGGTATCAGATCACCTAAGATAACAGCCATGAGATGAGTCAAACCTTCACACATCAGGAGTAAGATTCTTAAAATTTACTGTGGCCTGAAGGAAGGACAAGTCCGATGGAGACGAAAAGATAGAAGCTGCTGTGACTGATAAGACTTCCTCAGCTACTATAAGTATTGCATTATCTGCTTACTCATTCAAGTACTGATGATACACTGCACAATCAAAATACACCTAATGATTTCAAGTCAACACTTTGCGTCGCTTCAACTAAAACTTAACCAGTTTTTCCAACAGAATTTGCTTCAGTGTTTATTCATAATGTGATATCTCAGTTTGACAAAGCTAATTAAATTATTTTCTTTAGAAAGTTCACTATTCTTTCATTCATTCATGTATAACTGCATTATGTTTTTAAATGCTGTAAATTGATGGAAAAACTAATGTTGTTCTTGTTTGCTGCTCCACAAAGGGAATGCTCATGATTTTTCTATTGGCAACATAAAATGTATGGAGAAATCACACCAGTCATTGAACAAGTTATATACCAGAGCTTCACCCATAACAAATAATAATAATTGATAGTATTTATTTATTTATTTATTTTCTTTATTGATCCCCTTGGGGAAATTCTTTGTGATTTAATTGACCTGACATAATGGATCATGAAAAAAGATTCTGTACGCCAACAACTTTTAAATCTGTCTGTTCCTCTACCGTCACCTATTCCAAAAATAAAACTAAAAACACATGTCAAACACAGCCACACATTAGACAGCCTTTGATTAACAGTGTGAGCTGTCTGACCTTAAAACAGGGGTTTATTCCTGGATTTTCAATGGAAAACAGTCCACTACTTGCTGGTGCTTTTTAATCCAGTCTTGTATTATTGCTGGATACAGGACTTTAGCTTCTCAATAGTCTGTGGTTGTCTGATTCTCTTCTTTATGATGCACTATACATTTTAAAGAGGTCAGAGAGACAGATCTGAACTGTTGGCAGGCGAGTCAAACACGCACACCCCTGGCCTTTACGCACAGATTTAAGTCTTTAAATCTTTTCACAATATGAAATAAATATTTCATACTCTTTGAAACTTTTTATAAGCTTTTCAGTCTTATGTGCCTCTGCCACAAAATTTTTGAGTGGGTTGCAGCATCAAACTATAGTGTACCTACAGTATATTTACGAGATACATTGAAGTTGGTCAGTGAAAAGACAGTGAAAATCTTATCTTTTTGAGAAATCACAAATTTTAGTTTTATTTTAGAAAAATAAAAAATTCTAGAACTGGGGTTTGTATCTTTTTGTTACTTCACATTCATTTGCTGAAGGGGGTTAAGTGTCAGTGCACTCATCTTTCATTTTTAACATGTACATTTTGTAACCTCACAACCACCTTGTTATACTAGTGAAAAATAAGTTTTTGAGCTTTATTCACTGAACCTGATAGCAAGTGTAGAAATTGAATAACACACTTCCACATTATCAAATCTCTAACTGTAATTAATGTTTAGTTTTATCTTGTGGAGACGGGTTGTTTACCTATCGTAGCCAGAATTATAAGAGCTAAAATAACAAAGTGAGTTAGTACAAGGAATGGAAATAGGAGTCACTGTGACCTTAGATAAAACATAATCAGCTTAGTTTCCCACAGGAGCCAGTGGCAGGAGGTGGTTAGGGAGTTAACTGAATGAAGGCCAAGAGAATAACCTGTTGTGTGAGATTTTTTATGTATAAATGCCTCTCAGTGAATCCTTTACTCCTACTCAGTTAGTGTCTGGATATAATGCAATTACAACTGTAAACTGTGGTTCACCAGAGTCCCAAAACCTTAGAAGTTGCTTTGTAAACTCTTCAAGACTGATAAACATCAATTAATTTGTCGATCATCTGTTCTTGAATTTCTTTAGATGCGTTGCTTTTTGAGATCTTTTAACGTGCTTTACTTTGTCAGACAGCTTATGTTTTAGTGATTTCTTGATTCAGTAGGTCTGGCAGTAATCAGGCCTGGGTGTGGCAAGTGAAACTGAATTCAGCTTTCCAAAAAAATTTAGGTAATCACAGGGGGAAAATTACTTTTTCACATAGGGCCAGGCAGGTTTGGACAGCTTTTTTTTTACCTTAAATGCACTCAGGTTATCTTTGTGTAACATTAAAATTAGTTTGATGATTGGAATCATTGAAGTGTCACTGATACGCAAATTTTATTTAAAAAAAAAAGCAGCAAATACTGTTTTACAGCACTACAAATTTTACTGTGCACATGTACTCAGTCATGTAGTCGGTGAGTTGGAAGATTTAATAACAGAAAGCGTAAAATGATAAGCAATTAGGCTTCTTTCTCTCACTGAAAGTTGGATAATTCTTGAATTATAATATAATTGTAGAATTATAATAATTATAATAATTATTGTATTATAAAACACAGCCCTAAGTGAAAGGCGATGCAAGTAAGCAATATTGTGTTTTGTTGAACTAGATGCATCACATGCAATGTATGTTTACGTAATTGAAGAGTTTCGGCGCTCGTGTCAACCTCTTAGAGTTGACCAACACTGTCTTTATGGACAATAAACTGTAGCTCACCTTGGCAAGATTAGTGCTAAGTAAAATCCAATAGAACAATACCACAGATTACAGGTTTAAAACATCCTCATTGAACCTAAATTTACCTGGCACAGTCTCAACAAAACATTTTATGTGTCATAAATCTTGTCCTTATTGCAGGCAATGTTCAACACCATTAAACTGTACAAATCGCTTTCATACTGCACATCTTGAAAAGTAACCACAAAATGTAATTAATGGATGGTGAGCTTACTAATGTTCTTGATAGTTCAGATTGCCGATACACTATTACTTAATGCAGTATGTAGCAACATATTGGCTTAAGCAGCTTTTACTTTTGAATAAAACATTCTTCAATAGGTGTTGGCTGGTTGTCCTTTAAATTTAAAGTTAAGCATTGCCCCTTATAAATAGAGGCAGACACAAAAGTAACTCTAGTAGGACTGTGGGAAGGTAAGAACATTTTGTATGTTTTGTGTAGTTCTTTTCAAGTAGAATTTTATATAGTTGGCCAGTGAACAATATGTACTTTCCCTTTCCAATTCAGCTTTATGACTTTATGATGCAGCTGAATAAAGACTTTTATTTACACATTTAGAAGCATGGTAATGTAAAATGCTTATAAAAACACAATTTTATACACAAAGTTAAAATATTTGAAACTTACAAGACAGAAGTACTTATTTAGGAGGAGCACCTTAAACAGAAACTGTGTTCAGCTTACACAGGCTCTACATCAGCATATATAAGTTTAGCCATTTTCTTCACAATATTAATCAACAAATTCTTCACAAATTCTAGGTAATTTAAGCTTGGACTTGCCCTTTCCAGAACATTTTTCATTACAACCATTACAACTTTATTTTTTTGTAATCCACCCATCGATCCATTATCTTAACCGCTTGTCCTCTCAATGGTCGCGGGAGTGCTGGAGCCTAATCCAGCTGTCATTGGATGAGAGGCAGGGTGCAGCCAGTGTCCTTTCAAACAAATGCAATTTATTAGTTTCTGATGTAAAGTGGTGCCGTGGTTCATCTCTCTGTATTTTGATAGATATTCAGGGCCTTGGGAATTTTTGTACATGCTTCCCAAAATTACTACTTTTTTATAACTGTGCCACAAACAAATGTTCCTTTTAATAATTTTTACCAGCAGTCAGAGTGTACTTTAACATTTATTTTGCATTACATAACATAATTTAGATCAGCTATTGGATTTGACTTTATTTGCTTATACTATGCATTGACAACTTTTCTATTAATCAGTGTCCTACTGTGTGATTAAATGCTTAAAAACGATTTTAAAAAAGACGCCTACGGGAATAATTTTTTTAGACATTATATAAACAACACCTTGTGCCTACAGGGTGTGTCCCATCTCCAAGAACAAGCCTCTTCCTCTTTACTGACAGCGTACCACAATGATGCTGAATAGGATAACTGTCCAATAAACTTCTAAGAGGCCAAAGGGCAATAAAAGTTGTAGCAATGGTGCAATTACATTTCACATTTCAGAATGATTGTCTTTTTATGTGCATGTGCTTCTGAACACTGACCCCATAAAATATTGCATATTGGTTAATTTTTATTTATTTTTTACCTTATTGCCCTCCTGATGTTATGTGGTTGAGGCATAAAGGGCACAGCCAGCTGGACAATTCTCACTGTCACTGCGATCTGCTTGGATATCTTCTCAGAGAAGGAGAAACTGGTCTTGTCTCATGGACTTTATGTGTTGCAAGCTCTGAGGAAAATCATCACTGATCTTCTGCTTTTTCTTCCATTACAATGTCTACATCTATGGCAACAACCGTTGTGCCTCTTGTCTGTGATTCTGCTGCCACAGTCTGTTCAGGCAAGAACTGCCTCGTACCCCCCAGTAACTTCAATGAAATACTGAGCCTGGTGTTAAGTACAGTGCTCACTGTTATGCTCGCCTTTGTCATGTTCTCCATGGGCTGCACTGTCGAGGCCGAAAAGCTGTGGGGCCACATTAAGAAACCCTGGGGCATCATCATTGGCTTCCTCTGCCAGTTTGGCATCATGCCTTTCACAGCCTTCGCCTTGTCGCTGGCCTTTGGTGTGCTGCCAGTACAGGCTGTCGTCATCATTATTATGGGTTGCTGTCCTGGAGGCTCCGGCTCTAACATAATCTGCTACTGGCTGGATGGAGACATGGACCTCAGGTAAGAAATCTGCTAGACTGACCAGGTGACTAGCAGGTTCATCAATGTTAGTTATGTGTCTGGCATTATAGAAACTGATTCATAAACTGACTTTAAAATGAGTACTTCTAGTTTTCAGCACAACAGTTATGTAGCACATACAGTAACTTATTATCTAGATGTCTGATGGTGTTTCTCACTTACCAGTATAATTGATCAAAACATAATTTTAAATGTATTTTAACTTTATGGACTATGAAAACCAGTTTACAAAATAATTAGAAAACACACAGCTGTTGTGTTCTGTATGGTCAACCAGTTAGAGATTAGCAACCCTGTCTCCTAAGAATTTCACTAAACTTCAATGACAACATATTTTGGAGGGAATTCAATTCAATTCAATTTTATTTATATAGCGCCTATTCACAAAAGAATCATCTCAAGGCACTTTACAGTTAGATAAGAGTATACAATCATACAGAGAGAAAGCCCAACAATCCCCTCTGAGCAAGCAGTGGAGAGGAAAAACTCCCTTTAACGGAAGAAACCTGCAGCAGAACCAGGCTCAGGGTGGGCGGTCATCTGCCT
>JAUMHL010000014.1:19833765-19858692 GCA_032362345.1 Sandelia bainsii
TAGGAAAATTGTGGTGGACAGGCAGCTGCATTTAAAGCGCCAAAGGCCCTTGGGCTTTATTGTCACTTCAACATGTGGGCAGGGACCTGTGAGTTGAGCCATCAACCTTGGGGTTTCTAGACAACTGCCCTACCAACTGAGCCACCATCCCCTCTTAAATTTACTGGTGTTTTGATAATCAATTAATTGTTTTTTAAAGCCACATTAATCAGAAACATCAACTATTTGAATGTTACAACTTCTCATGCTCTATTTTATAGAGCAAATGATTGATGATGAAGTGAAATATGATGATATTTAACAGATTAATCAATAATGAAAATAGGGGGACAGACTAAAGTATATTGTTTCATCCACTGTAGCAATGCTAAGTCTACGTGTCCATCTATGTGATTTCCAAATATTTGGTTTCCCAACTGATCAAATAGAAACAAAAAATGTAATGATTGTAACTGTAGTAATGCAACATTTTGTACGAGACTTTCTCCTCTGATTCATACTTCACAGTATTTCTGTGCCAGTGTGTTTCCCGCTGTCACTGGGGCCTAGAGTAAACTGTATAGCAGCAGTCAGGTCCTCTGTGAGTCAGAGTCCCAGCTGAACAGACTCTGCAACCATAACAACTAAAACTGTCCTGTTAAGACACAGTGGCCATGTTAGGGCTTAAGCATCAGAGGCATGGAACACTCATATTAGTCAAATGAACTGGACTTTGGGAGTCTTATAATTTGAGCCATCTGCAGTCTGCCTCGTTTTCCTTTAATTCAATTCAATTCAACTTTATTTATATAGCGCCAGATCACAGCCGAAGTCATCTCAGCAGAAGCCATCTCTCATGGCACTTTAAATTCTAAGGTTTAAGACCTTACACAATATATATAAAAAGTATATACAGAATAATGTAGAAAATGTATCAGATAAAAATGTAATAATGTTGTAGTTAGCCGTGAAGCAGTGTGTTTCAGGTGAAATAGTTTGCCTACACTCTGATTATGTTTGGAGCAATACAACAAGTCAGGGTGATGGTTCCTACAGTATACATTTCTTAACACTTTCATGTTGCTTCTTTTAGACAATGGTCCGGTGAGAGTGGAGGATGCCAGCTATGAATCAAAGTGACAACTCTCTTTGGACTCCGCTCCTCCAGAGCAGCCCGTCCCCATGTGATCGCTATAAGCACGCCTGCTGCAGCTATGATGGAAGTGTCTATATCCTGGGAGGCAGAGATAACAGCTGTCTGAGGGACTTCTGGAGGTACAGCGTAGGTAAGGGCTACGTATACAGGTGTTCACTTCATTTAAATACCACATACTTTACATTTGTGGCGTTTTAAAGCAACAGTCAGGATGACAGATTAAGCTCATTGCCTTGTTACAGTATTTTTAACGATGTTGTATGGCGCACCTAAATAAAATCCAGAAACCAGAGAATACAGGATACAACAGAATTGTGTAGTTTGATTCTCCAGCAATTAACTAATATTTGTATCTAATATCTTAGTGCGTAATGAGTGGACAGAGTTGAGCTGCACCAGTGAAGCCGCACCAGAAGAGCTAGAAGAACATTCTATGGTGGCTCATATGGTACAAGCACTTCACCATCTGCATTTATATTTTAATCCACGTTTTTCTCTTTATTACTTTAAATCACATAAAAAAGATCTCTGCTAATATCACACTATTCTGACCTTTCCAGGGCTTCCTCTACGTGTTTGGCGGCATGCTGGATTCTGCATACACCAAGTGCAGATGTGCCCTTTGGGTATTTGATATTGGTGAGTTTCACTGTGGAAGGTGCATGTATGGTAAAAGTGGCAGCCAGTTCTTCACACTATTGTCAGCAAATTCAGGCATGAAAAACAAAACATGTTGCCACATGTTGATTGCAGTGTTTCGCCTTTAAGTCTCTATGAAAATATTCAGTACCATAGTTCACAGTTGTGTGTGTAAATCTTAGAAAGGTGTTTCTCATTCTAAAATGTGTTTCCCACATCATATTTGTTCATGAAATATTTTTTTCTTAAATCTGAACAGAAAAACTACTGAACAAAAAGGAACAAAGCTGAATTTATTCTGATTATTGTTAGTCATAAAAGAACTATGTCAAGGTATGGTCTGGTATCAGTGCTGATCAGTTGATCAAAAATGACAAATGTCACTAACAGTGGAACATTAGCTGTGACTGGTGAACATGAATTATGGTGTGTAATCTGGTAGGTTAAAGTGTGTCATCAGTGTAGCAATGGAAATGTATGGAAGTTGTAGTCAGTGTCTGTACACAACCAAAGATTGTTTATGAGGGAAGACGCTTAACTTTGTGATACTGCTGCACAATCTCATGTGAACTAAGAGTTCCAGAAAATCCATCAGAGTGATATATCTTCAATTTCACAAGTCCTGTTATTTGTTCCATTGATGTCATATTGATAATTTCAGCTTTTAAATGAGCTCAGGATAAGTAGGAAATGTTTTCAAGGAACTGATCCGTTCCAATACCAAATACTGAAGAACTCAGATTGGCACTTGAGGAACCAGGAGTTAAACCACTGACTCTGCGGTTCACAGGTAGCTCTGCTCTGCCGGCTGCCACTGCTGTTTGTTCTTTGTCAGGATTATTGTTTTAAAAAATGTTCTCCTCATACTACTCTCAGTCATAAAACTAAACCTATAGAAGTCAAATAATTAAAATGTCCCACATAGCCCATTTTATAACTTTGTATGACTTTTATTCTTCTGAAAAACTAAAGATGAAAAACAAGAAAATGTATTGTTGTTCTAGCTCTTGCCTTCAGCATGAAGGCCCCTTAGTTTCCTCCTTGTTTGTGGTAAGGTGTTTTTTTATTCCCTGGACTTTACATTCATTTTCTTTTGTTGTGTGTTGTGTTTTTCAGCAAAGCAGAAATGGGTACCTTGCCAGGGAAAACCAAGCTCCCATCAGGTACTGAGGTCACACAGTGATTTGATGTAACAGATATTATAAAACCACTGCCAAGTTTCTTTCCAAACAGTCTTACCAACAGAACAGCTGCTTTGTTAGCATCAGCATACAGCAGGTCTTAAACATCATTAACTGAAAGAAAGATACGACACAAACCAAGAAACATTTGTTTAATTTATTAGTACTTCAATCTTCACACGTCACAGACTGACGTATGCCTGAATGAGAACTTCCAACGACAAAAAAATGACTTGTCATTAGCACACTTTAAGTTTCACTAAGAAATTAGCACATTTACATGACAGCTGTATCTAGACTGGTGTATTTGATGTTTCTAAGCACGTATTGAATGTCATGTTGTTAGTGGCAAAGAGAAACTTGAGCTCTGAGCTGCTCTGGAGAAGGTTGGATTTTTTTCAGCATGCATACCTGAAACTTCCAAGTGTCTTGAACACAGCAGGAGCGGCACAGGTGTACCCTCCTGTGTGCACTAATAGCCTCCAAATCACTCCTGATAGCAGCTCTGGAATCCTGTAGGATCCATCCAACCTAAACAAAGAAACAGACATTCAAAGTATTACCATGGTAACACTCTTAGCAAATTGCTAAGCTAATGTTGCCTTCAAACTTTTCCAATTGTGTGTGTTTGTGTCTGTCTGTATGCGTAGGCCCAAATGCCAACTAACAGAAAAGGACACAGTGCTGTGGTGATGCGCTCTGCTATGCTGCTGTATGGAGGCTTTGTAGACATGACAGGTTCCTCACAGGACTTTTGGAGTTTGAAACTTGGTGAGTTTAGAACAGCTTGTATTCATATCTGTACTGTATGTAATAAAACGTGTGTGAGCAGTGTGAGCACACTGGACACACACTATGTTAATGCTGTGTTAGTTGTTCATGCCTCAACTAAAAGTAGCATCTTCTGAGAATATATCAGTCTGTCGGTGTAGTCACATAGAGGGTGGATACTCGAACCGAACCTGACGGGACCTGTCGATACCGGAGGGTAACCTGACCTGGAGGTCATGAGGGTGGAAATCATGTTCAGGTTTGGGGAGGGTTTAGTTAGGTAGGTCAGACTTTAGCGTAAATAGGCCTAATTGCAGTTGAGTTCTGTTGAGTTCCTGCAGGTATTTCTGCAGAGAACACAACGATATCATCAGGTGGCTCCAGCGTGTGCATTACTTGTAGATATTCATGTGTGTTTGTGTGTTATATGACAGATACCATGGATTGGTCCCTGCTGGGTGGCTCTCAGAGGGGGTCATTAGGACCAGGCCCCAGACACAGTCACTCAGCCGTGGTCTACCACGATTGCATGTATCTCTTTGGGGGTTTGCAAGGATTGCGAGAGCAGAGAGACTTCTGGAAGTGGAATTCCACCAGCCACGTGTGGAGTTCTCTCAGAACTAAGTGAGTAGTGATTTCATCTCAGCTTGCCATCGCAGGAGAACCCTAAAAAGCTGTTCCTCTAATGGTTCCAACATAAATTGCTACATGTAGGGTGTTCATGCATCAAAACACCTGGAACATTTGTTGTCTTAGTCAGCACAGCTGCAGTCTTGACAGCTCCACTGTTAAACCATCTATTTACTTGCCTCCCGTTCACAGATCAGTCCATATTTCATTTCAAATGTTGTGTCATTTATATCATAATTTTATTGTTAATCATTTGTATTTATTGTATTATTTGGCTGTTTTTATTCTTGTTCCTCTGTGCATATACAAATATGCATCAAGCCTGTATCTAATTAAACACAGTCTGTTCTAGCAAAATCAGGTCCAGGTGACAGGGAATAGATGCAGTTCATTGGTGGTTTTGCCAACTCCACTTATGATTGTTGTCCTCAGGTCCGGCCCCTCTAAACTGACCGGGCACTCGGCCGTGTCCTACAAGGACAGTATGCTTGTCTTTGGCGGAGGTGAGAGCCAGAACTCTCCAAAGAATTGCCTGTGGAGGTACAGCTTCACCACTCAGACCTGGGGGCTAGTTGTCACACACCCAGGCTCTATCGCCCCAAACAAGATTCACCACTGCTGCACCGGGCTGGGTCCCAGCTACAAGTCCAACACCAGCAGCCCTTCCTCCAGCTCGAGACTGGATGAGAAACTCAGGCCCTTTAACAACAAGTGCTTCCCTGCACCTCTCACTTTCCTAGGATCAGAGGGAGCTATAGAACTGGAGACATTCAGCACGGACAAATGTTCTTCTGTCAGCTCGACAGAAAAAGATGCACAAGGGATTAAAAACTGTTTGACCTTTGAGAACAAGGCTTTCAGGAGACAGTGGAGCTGCACACAGGAGGACTTGCTCCACACGGAGGATGAAGACATAGCCAAGCACCTGCCCGACCTGCTGCTGGTCCTGGGAGGAAGACCATGCACCAGTCACAGCCCTATCTCCATATGGCACATGACTCTGACTGACTCCTAACAGCCTGTGATCAACAGACTCTACAAATGTTTTCTCCATGTGAGAAGTGTGGGGAAAAAAACAGTGTTAGATTATGAGTCCACTTCTGACATTGTCACAACAGGAAATGCTTAGTGCACTGAGTAGATTTGCACATTAATTAAAAAACAGCAAATTCAGGATGACCAGCCCACAAACCGGATCTTTTATATGGTCCTTCATTAAATAATCCCTCATCAGCTGCACTGCTGTGACACTGAAAGTGTGTGATGTGCCTGGTTAGGACACTGCTCAATGATCTACCCTGAAAATATGGCAATAACATTAGGCCTATTTCACCTAAATTCCACACGGCGGCGCCAGATCTCCTGTTATAAAACCTTACCTTTTTGGTAACTTTATCGTTTTTCATAGCAATGTCTGAATATTAATGTATGATGCAGTGATTTTCACTTATTTCTTTTCAACATACCCATTCTGCTCTGGAAGTGTCTTCCACATTTGCACCAACGTATGTTATTGCTTTGATTGTTTTGATACGTACACTGGTTACATATATAAATATATATATACTTGTTCTCAGATCTCTTGCAGAAGAAGAAGATCTTGATCTCAGTGAGATTCCATATGAAAATAAAGCTTAATTAACTAAGTAGCACATGAGCCTCGTGTTGTCAGTGCTTTGATAAAGGTTTATGGAAACATGTTAGCTGTGATATTCTAATGACATTTGAAGCTCTGCAAATATCTTTGTCCCATCTAACTAATCACTTGCAGGAATAGGGTTCAGTTATAGGACTAGGAGATAAATGAGGCACAGTGCCTCATGGGCTACTGACAGGACAGGTATAAGCCTCTTGTTCTCAGATGTCTGTCTGAATAGAAGAGAAATCTGATTTCTTTGATCTGGGAAAAATGAATGAGCACAAAGGTTTGGATGAGTCCATTTCAAAGTTAAATCCTACCGCCGGGTATTTAATACTCACTGGAACCTCAAATGTGTATCATTCCACAGCTGACAATAGTCCCAAATAAGATGTAGGTGTTAGTCTTCTCGTAGGATTTAACACAGAGCAAGTTGTTAATTTGTCTTCCTCCATACTGATGCCATCATCATGTTTTATAGACGTTTCCCCCAGAATTCAGCAGCACATATTTTGGAAACTCCACTGGAATCTGAAGTTCTGTTGAATAAAATAACAATATTTATTTGAAATAATATGATGCAGAGCTGCTCCTGAAAACCTCCACTTACAGTATATAGAATTCAATATCAACTTTATTTTTCTGTGAGTCCACCGTGCTCATGTAGGGAGTCAAAACATACCAGTATTTAGTACATTAAAGTACATGAAAAGTGGAGAAATACATATAAAATAATAGACATAATTTTGTGCTCTCTCGTGTAGTTTCAGCATCAGATCCATGCTGTGTTATTATGAATTATTATTACAATACCTTTGTAATAATAATATCTTTTTAATCTATTATGATTATTAGTAATAGAGATGGTGCTCCGACATGGACAGTTTTGCAGCTGCAGTGTGTAATGAAAGGTTTCTATTGCTAGATGGCGCCATTTGTTTAGCAGCAGTCTATCATAACCGTCCATCAACTCACTTATCTTAAAGTTCCATCTTTTAATCATTTATTCACTTCTTGCACTGAATTTTTTTTTTGTACCTTTGATTTGTTATAACTGTAATAACTATAATATAACTGTTGTTCACTGAGTACGAGGTTCAATCATGAACCTGAACGTGAACGTGTTTTCCAGAGACTCAAAGGCTCATATCAGGGTGACTTTGGTGTTTTATATGGAAATACAGTTTTACTCCAGGAATCGTAATCATGTGCTAAAACAAAAACAGCGCGGATGTAGCAGCGCAGCATCACTATGAGTCTGGAAGTTTTCAACTGATCCTTAACTTGGATGATCAGATCATGTCTCACACCAGCCTGTAAATCAGCGTCTCATCTGGGAGAAAGAAAATTATGCAACTTCTCGGGTGGGGGTAGTGTGTGTGTGTGTGTGTGTGTGTGTGGGTGGGGGGGTGTTACCATAATAAAACCTTATTCCAGCAGAGGAGTCGTGTCTCTGAAGACGTAGTAGCCTAATAATCCCTTGCGTCCAGTTGGTGGAAATCCCCACGTGGTTTCGACTCCTGTATAAAAACTTTGGGTGTGCGGAGCCCCTGCGGTAGTGATTGCAAAAAGGGGAGAAAAAAACGGGGCTGCTTTTTCTCTGTGTCTCTCTCTTAGCGAGCAGCATCTTGCGTGGACTCACGGAGCTGGCATTCTGCTCTACGAGCACGCACGCACCGGACCGTGGTACCCAAGCGCGCTCACACAAAAGACACGGGGGACGTTACTCTCCACGGGACTGCAGCTGGAGGAGCGGACTTTGTGCGTGTCGTTTGAATGGGAACGAAGGACTGAAGGAGTTTTAGGACTGCACGGAGAAAGGTGGCGGTGGTTTCATTTCGACTAGAGCTCATGCACACATGTAAGGGTTTTGTTTTGGTAAATTACACGTCTGAAGTGAGCGTGGTGTGACACGAGCGCGTCAACAATCAGAGCTCCTGAGTGCGCTTTAGCGTCAGAGAGATGGATTTTTCATTTTGTGCAGGAAAAGACGCGTCACCGGACAACAAGCTCTGTGCGTAATGACTGGAGTTAATTAGCGTCACAGTTTCACCCCTCTATGTTTGGGAATATTAAGATTTCATTGGGCTCCTTCTGGATTTCTTGAGGCGCCTCACTTTTGGAACGCAAGTGGATGTTCTTCCGGAATTTCTAACTTTGTAAATAAGAAACTTTAACCTGAGTGTGTTTATTTAATCTATTCTCTTTCACATCATTTGGACTCTTAAGTTCAACTTTAGCAACATGAGCGTACACGCTTTGGCACTGGCCTGCGCGGTTGCTTGCGTTCTGTCCGTGCGCTGCAGCTCAGTCACCGGGACAGAGACTCGAAGCTCGCCCCAAGAGTCGTGCGCGTCCTGTGGACTCAGGACGCCGGATCAGTCGGAGCGGTTGAACGTGGACTTCTTGGAGGCGGTGAAGAGGCACATACTGAACAGGTTGCAGATGAGGGACAGACCCAACATCACCCATCCCATCCCGAAGGCTGCGATGGTGACGGCTCTGAGGAGGCTGCACGCCGGCAAAGTGCGGGAGGACGGCCGGGTGGAGATCCCCAGCTTTGACGGACAGGCCGCGTTCAGCAACGAGGTTCAAGCGGAGACCTCTGAGATTATCAGCTTCGCCGAATCAGGTAATAATCAATAATTCAGTGCGCACACGCTTAATCGACCCCTGGCTGAACCCTGCCTGCATTTTGACTTTATATAGACACAATAGGCGCAGCTGCAGGGAGCCAGGTAAGTTAAAACCAGCCTCATTCATACTGTACGTGAACCTGCACGTTTTGAGGGCTTCATCCTCATACTCTGACTAAGCAACAGAGGCGAAACAGGCTGAACTGTGGGTTTAAAACGCCATAAACTAATTGCATCAGTTCAGTCATCATTTACATCATCGTATTACATCACAGTCCACTGTGATGAAGCCGGTGGCTGCTGTTAAATCCTCCTGTTTTAAAGTGATGAACATTAAAAAAAAAAAAAAAAAAAAAGGAATGCAACTGAAGAGTGAGTCCTTAAATTGCCCCCATGTGTTGTCTAGGGGATAAAAGAACCTGTGAATCCAATTTCATCACTAAAGCTGCGCTCACACTCCAATGTATAAAGCCCTCTTTTAAATACAGACAAAGTCCTTCAATTGGCCATTTATCCCTTACTCTAAGAATGTGTATCTAACTAATTCTCAGAAGTTCAAAGAGAACACCCTTTCCTCTCTCTCTCTCTCTCTCTCACACACACACACACCCACACACACACCTAAAATCATCTGTGCTTGTCACAATCCAATAATTGTCAGTTAGCCTGTGAGAACCTCATCTTTGACACAAACTGTTAGTTTAACAAAAAGAAAACATACAATTAAAGACACTAAAATAGGACATCTTAAACACACACACACACACACACACACTATCCTGTCGTTTCCCATTGGCCCTGCTGGTACAATTAGCCTGAATGGGCTACTAGGTCCTGCCTTGCAACGGGAATGATCTGAGCGCTCTCATGACAAGGGAACAAAAGCCAGGCAATTATTATAAGAGCACTATGTGTTCCTGCTGAACCCGACATGTCAACGTTGGAGAGAAAGAGGTAAAAAAAAAACACGGGGCAGAGAAAACAAAAGAAATCGCTCAGAATAATGCATGAGACATTTGAGTCCATGCAGGGTTAGACTGGGGGAGCGTGGGGTGGAGGGATGATGGTAGAGTTGGGGGGTGACAATGTGTGTTTGTGCCCATATTGCAGTGTTGTTAAGAATGTTTTTGTCGTTCTAAAGGTTCTCTGGGCTCCTTTGCTTCTTCTTCTTATTCTACTGTTTTCTTTTTTCTTCCCTAGTTCTATTCTTCCTCACACCTTTGAGCTTTTGTTTAGCATTGTACCATGGAGCTGGCTTGGGTCCCTGCTCCCTAGACCCCTTCTGCTTCCTGGCCAGCTGGCTCACGCCCGCCCACATCGGGTGCTGCCAGCTGGGGGCATGGCTCAGAGGCAAGGTCTTCAGAAAGCTCTGAAGCCAGGGGGCCTTGCCCCAGCCTGAATTGTTTTTTTTTTTATCCCAGTTAAAAACAAGGTGCACTGGGGGAGGCCGAGGTTGGCATATGTTTAGCCAACAACGAGGTGTTGATGTGCTGTGCGTATGTGTGGAGCAGCGGGGTCAGTTTGCAGTTTGCAGCTTTCCCTCAGCACAGGGTTAACTGCGCTCTTGTCAGCCAGGGAGCTGGCTTCTTATCTCCGGTTGCTGTAGCGCAGAGGTAAGAGGTCTGCCAAGCAGCCCCGGGCGAGCAAGGGAGACGATGCCAATCTCCCTTCTCCCCTGACATGGTCCCGCGAGTCCACGCCAAGGGATTCGGTGTCCCGTATCCACGGGAGCGGAGCGGGAGGGAGGGAGGGTGAACGAGAGCAAAGGGGGTTGATGGAGAAGTTTAGATCTGCGCCTCTTGATTGTTCACTTGCAGCCGTTCGGACCCAGTGAACTCGCAAGTGGTCCAAGACATGGAATTAGGACTTCATTATAGCAGGTCATTAACTCTGGCCTGGTTCCTCCAGTGGATCAGGTTGGCAGGTTTACTTCAGGACACAGCTCTTTCATGAGGAGCTGTCAGTCAAGGCATTCCTGGATATTGTCCAGACATTTTCCACATTCACTCACGAGTGTGCGTTTGAATCGGACCCAGTGGACCCAGCTGCCTCACTTTAGCTTGTGATCCTATAAAAGATTTATACAACTTTATTAAAAACACCCCAGGAGTAAAGCTTTAACGAGAACAAAGCCAGAACTGCAGCATCTTTAACTTCTGGGCAAAAGTCCCTCCACCTCCCTGCCTTTGCCTTCTCTCTGTGTGAGGAATTGCTGGAGAGCTGAAACTCAAGCCTGAGGGATGGCTGCTATACGCAAACCTCTGCTCCCGTTGGAGCCACGAGTGCTGCGTGCCACGCCCTTATCCTTCCACAGCGTGTGGTCTGTGGGACATGCTGAAGAAGCTCTTTATCCACACAAGCCCACCCAGGTGTCCTGCCTGCTGATAATCGCTAACAACTTTTCCACTGCAGGGTCAGGTGAGGCGTGTTAGGGCCAGCTCTAAATTGTTTGTAACCCTGGATGAAAACAATTCATTCCCCAAAAGGACTTCAGTTGAAGTCATGTGGTTTGTTGGTTTACGCTCTCAGTACTAAGAGAGCTATATTATCAAGTCTGAATGTATATTAGTAGCAGTAGAGTAAAGTGCTGCACACTTTTTTGAGCTGATAATACTGCTTTACCTTAAGATCTATTCTATAGTTGGACCTTGATCTGCATCAACAGAAGGATTTTGCCAACTGTAATGGAGTTCTAGGTATGTAAATGTCTCCGAGCACTTTAAAATTAGAAAGACATTAATTAGTCCTGCAAGTTTCCACAAACCTGGACGTGGAGAGTTCCATGAGATGTGGCTTATGATGAAGACCATGTGGCCTGTTGGAAAACACATGCAACTAAAGTGACCTTTGTCAACTCTATATGACAGAGTATAGAGACATAGTACTGTGACTGACAGCATCACTAGGGTTAAATAGGGCAAAATAAATAAACTGTGTATCAGTTCTATCCATCAGCACTTCATAGGAAATGCTTTAACTTCACATCACTTGGGGATTCTAAAAGGGTCTTCAGATGGGAACCAAACACCTTATAAACAAGGATAATGTAACAAGAAACAACATCCGAGCACTTACATGTATAATTAGTATCGCTTTTAGGCTTCACTCCCTGTCTATCACCCTGTCACCCTGAGCTCCATGCTGCGTGATCCCCCCCATTTTCTTGAACTCGGAGCTGTTGAGGCACGTAAGAAAGCAGAACATTAAATGAGGTGAGGTTAGTTACTTGTAGCCCCGAGGGGCCTTTACAGCGGTCGCAAGCAAAAGCTGCTGTTCAGCTGATTTCTTTAAGTCGTTCACTTCCCATGGATTTCAGTGTTTTTGCTGTGCATTTGATACTCTCCTTACAGCCTTTGAGAAAGATGATATTTTATGTATTGCTTTCTTTTGGGGGTGTGTGTGGAGGGGGTATACGTGCACATTGATGGATGCAAGTGTGTGCATATATGTGTATAAGAAGTGCTTCAGCTCCCAGCTGACATGCTACAGAGCGGAGAGCTGGTCTGAACAGGCCCCTGTGTGAATGTAAGAACCGTGGTTTACAGGAGGAAGAGGCGTGAGGTGCCTTAAAGAGTGAGGGGGTGGGGGCACCGTCTTTGGTGGCCACCTGTTGACACTGACACACACTAATCAGTCGGCAAACAAAGTAATTTGGCCGCTTTGAAAGGCACCGCATTGGTTGAGCACGTTGTACCAAATCTCCTGAAATAGAAACCTTTCAAGTAACCTCGGGCTAATTTGGAAGACATCATTAGGCTTAGAAAAAACTGAAGAGATAAAAAACACTGCCAGGGACAGCCCATTGCCACCTTTAGATGCCTCAGATCTCTTCATTGTGCTGCTGTAGAAAGTGTCCAGTGTCATGTAAATGGCTTTTATTTTTGCCACATCATGCTTTTTGCTGGAAAGCCACGCGTTTCAATGCTGAGCTGCAGCACGGCTGTCTCCCGGTGCCTCACAGGGGTCTTTGTGCTGTCACTCTCAGGGTGCTCACACTGGAAGGAAGGAAGGGTGGGTAGAGTGGGGGGCAGGGTTCGAGGGTACTGGTGGTGGTGGGGCAATAACAGCGAACTCAATGAACCCCTGGGGAGCCTTGGCTAGTGTCCGCCACCCTCCCACCTTTTCTACTTGCGTCTTTCCTTCATCTTCCTCTTCTGGTCTCCCTCCCCCTCCTTCACTCTTTTTTTTGGACCTGTCACTTACAAAGCTGGAACCGAGGCCAACTGGGCCTGATCCCAGAACTGGTCTGTCACAGCTGGCCTATGAGGAGCTGCCACAGAGGTCACCTGACACAGTGATTGAGGGTGAACAGAGAAAACAAAGGGAAAAAGTGCTTTAGAGACAGAGCTGTTCCCTTCTACTGGATCTTACTGCTTTGCATGGGGGCACATGTGTGTGTTTATATTGTGACAAATGGTATTTAGCTCTTTCTCTTGAAATCACAGAACTGTATGTGACAACAAGGTTTACTGAGTGATAAATTTCCAGATCTTTCAGACAGAGCTCATGGCATTCAGCAGTCAATACAGCTCAGTTGTTATGGAGGTGGTTTAATTATTTAGTTTGTTATTACGTGTTTTAAGTATTACATTTTGGTCATAATACACCAGGTGGACTTAAAGCAGGTTAGGATGCTCTCTGGCATCAATTGTGCTGTAACATGACTGAAATTTCATTCTTAAATGATGTGAAAACAACTGAGACAGTTTTGAGTGAGAGATCCAGAAAATCAGTCTTAAACCTGGTGCTTTTTCAAACTAATGCTCCATGTTTTTCATTTACACTGTTTAAGTAATGCTTTAATGAAATAGCACATTCACAACAAAACATTTCTCTGTTTTTGTTGTTTCCACCAGATGAGCAAACATCATCCAAGTCTGGTCTGTATTTCCTCATCTCCAACGAGGGCAACCAGAACCTGTACGTGTCCCAGGCCAACTTGTGGCTCTACTTCCGTGTGCTACCAGCTGGTCCTGAGAAGGGCATCCGGAGGAAGGTGACTGTCAAGATCCATTATCAGGAGTCTGGGGCTGCTGGCTGTGCAGGGGGAACTGGCTGCTTGGCCCTGGTGGAGAAGAGGGTAGATTTGAAACGCAGTGGCTGGCATACATTCCCCCTCTCTGAGGCAGTGCGGGCCGTGTTTGGGAAAGGCAGTCGACGGCAGAACCTGGAGGTCCACTGTGAGGGCTGTGAGACAGCTGGCGTGACGCCAGTGCTGGTGGACTCAGGTGACCCGTCCCACCGGCCCTTCCTCGTGGTCCGTGCGCGGCAGGTGGACGGAAAGCACCGCATTCGCAAGCGAGGGCTGGAGTGTGATGGCACCAGTGGGGGTCTTTGCTGTCGGCAACAGTTTTACATAGACTTCCGTCTTATTGGCTGGAACGACTGGATCATTGCACCAGCTGGTTATTACGGTAACTACTGTGAGGGCAGCTGCCCGGCCTACATGGCAGGCGTACCAGGCTCGGCTTCCTCCTTCCACACAGCTGTAGTAAACCAGTACCGCCTGAGAGGGATGAGTCCAGGCTCAGTCAACTCCTGCTGCATCCCCACCAAGCTCAGTACTATGTCCATGCTCTACTTTGACGATGAATACAACATCGTCAAGAGGGACGTACCAAACATGATTGTGGAGGAGTGTGGTTGTGCTTGAGTTCACACTGAACCTTCATGATCTGAACTTGAAACAGTCAGAAAGGCCTTTTGTACAAACAGGACATTATTGTATGGTACACATATACAATATATCTATACCTACTGTCTGTGCAGACAACACATGCACACATTGGTACAGTCTTGCAAATGCAAGTATCAGTGTTGTGTCCGTGCCTGTGTGCGTGTCTTTGCACGTGTTTGTGCGTGTGTATTTATCAGACTGAGACACGCCGGCTGTCCCGAGTGTTGTCTACTCAGTGACAAATGGTCATCGACGGGATGAGAAGGGAATGATTATCACCAAATGATACTTTGCTCTAGTTTGCCATTTCTAGTCAAAAAATAATGGCCCGTTATCCTCTCGAATGAAGATAAAAAGCGCTTAAGGAAGGTGACAGTATCAGCCGATGACATTATCGGCTTCACCCCCGCCTCCCCCAACCCTCTGAAGGGTTGAAGGAGGCACATGAAAGACTTCTGTTTTTATAAAGCACTGACAATTCATCAGCTTATACAATTCAGAACACCAGCACTTCCCTGCTACGCCGACAGACACAGTCTGACTGTCCTCTCTCGTGGAATTACACCGGCAATTACACCTTATAACGTCATGCAGGATTATACCCTCTGCAGCGGTGGCAAAGTATCCCACTGAGCTGCTGCTGCGTTGTCATCTGTTCACACCGTTGACATACGGGCCTCTCAACCTCAACTTCCGGCTTGTCGAGACTGCTGCAGGCCCTGCTACCATGACAGCCAGGTGAAGCCAGATCATATAAGTGCACTTCACTTGTGCACTGGGAACAACGGAGAGAGAACTGCTTCCTCTTGCGCCACAAGGCTCAAGATAGAAGTGGACCTCTAGCTCTGGCCCAGTGGGTCACTGTAGTGCAGTGCAGCACTTGCAGAAACTGAAATGCAAACCCTGAATAGCACTTGTATAAAGAAATGCCTTCCAAGGGGTACCGAGTGTCCTGTCCTATTGGTAAATAAGTGCCACATGAGCTATGCAATGTATAATAACCTGTACCCAAACCCGACATGCTCTATTAGACTGAAATCTTTCCATCTTCCCCTCTCTCTCTCTCTCTCTCTCTCTCTCTCTCATTATTTCTCCCTTTCAGTCCTCAACTCTTTATCAATACTTGAAAAGTAATCTTTCGCTTCCTTTCCAAAGCGAATGATTGTTGTGACGTTTGCACTGAAAAGTTGCGGGATTAGTGAAACAAAAACTGCCATTGAAAAATTATTTTTATAGAAGTAAATTGAATTGTGTTTCAAATGTATTTTACCTAATTAATGGAACCAAAGAGGCCAAGATTTGAGCTGTTGTACCAAGATGGCGTGGCCATTGAGTTACAGTACGTTGTTTTTTAAATAATTTTGCAAAAGGCCTACCACTGTATCAGGGTACGATGTGTGAGGTTAATTTCTTTAGCTCTGTTTTCATTCTATTTTGTACAATAAGCAACACTTTGTTTTTTTCATCTTTAATTCTATTTTTGTTTCAGTTTTCTATTTAATAAGAAAATTATTTTTAGCTCCTGTCTAAGAATCATTTAGTCAAATAAATGTCCTCTGTACAGTTTATGTAAAATAAAGTGTTTTCTTAAATATTTTGTAACTTTAACACCTTTACTGCTGTTGTGTCACTTTGTGTGTTTTTCTCCTGATGGAAAATAGGTTCTATTTGACAGATACAGATCAGTATCTGACACATCTGTATGTGTCGGATGGAAGGTGCTTTGGGCTGATACGTCTCCAAATAAAAAAAGGTGGGGCTCAAATAGCTGGGTGCTGCAAGAAAACACACACACACACATGAGTCTTGTCTTCGTCCATACTGGTTGAAACATAAAACATCTCTCTCTTGCTGCCTGTCAGGTCTGAGTGTCTCTCATAAGCTGGAGCCGTAGAGCAGTAATTACAACAATGATTAACAGCTCCAGTGGCATCCAGTGCGTCTGCCAACCATACAGACCTGCACATATTTAGCTGATTCCTTTTTTTTTTTGCTGCAGTTCCCTGTTGATCTGCGTCTGCATGCGGATAATTGTGCATCTGCGCGCGTGCAGTTAGGAAATCGGCAACCGTCGTGCAGTCTTGTTCCGTCAGACTCTGCGACACCTCTCATTGTGTTTCTGTTTCTCAAAAATAGGATCACGGTTGCCATAATGTCGGTAACGCGGTGTGTCAACACTTCATGCAACAGCACAAGGCCTGCCCGACTCACTGTCTGCCCATGCTGACACCTACCAACAGCATTTCGTGTAATGTTCCAACAAAACAAATCACACGTCCCTGTAAAATATCAGCTTTTATAATTGCTCTAAATGTATCTATTAAGGTCTGCCAAGGAGAGAGTGCAATGGGATTTGTTTGGCTGCAGGGCAAATAGCATGTTAGGGAGGGATCGGGGTAAATAACTCTTTACCTGTAGCTGGATGGATGACTTGGCAGCAGTAGAATGTCTCCCTAAGAAGCAAAAAGGGAGAAAACAAATCAACGTTACAGGGCGTGTGAGTGACAGGCAGGCGGACGAGAAGACGAATGATCTGTCACAAAAGATCTGAAGCAACTGACGTTGTTTTTAATCTCCTCAGTGGAGCCTGCACCTCGCTCTGCAAATCTGTGCTGAGCGCATGGGAGGGGTGGGGGAAGAGAGTGGACTGGTGGTTCGACATGTAGCTGTCTTGTCATGCTTCCCAGTGCATGCCAAGATCTCCACAGCTGGAATGTTAATGACGCTGAGCAAAAGAGCTGTAGGCTATTGAGCGTGCTGCCGTTCATGGCTGCAGCGAGGGCCACACACTCACTCATAGGTGCCACACACTCACTCATAGGTGTGTGTGTGTGTTTGCACGTGCATATATACTCTTCAGCAATCATTCAGGCATATATGTACACATCCATCGCTCATGCTCTCCCTCATGTGCTCTCTGCCAAAGTCATGCTCACACCACATATTCACTATAAACAAGACACTGAACACAAATATGTATGAACACACACACGCAACCTCCGCAGCCCCCAGTTATCAGCTTAAACCAATATTGTCCCTCTGCTCTCACTCATCTAATACTGCCACAGGTTGAGGTCATGACAGCTGCCAAGTTGACAGGGTCAGCTGGTTTATCACTGCAATAGCATTCATTCTTCTAAATCAGCTGCATTCACTAATGAATTTATGACTATTCATCGCCCGGGGCCAGGCATTCCTGGGCTTCACGCCACTTGTATTTGCCTTTGTTTGCCTGGGGGAATGCGCACATGCACGTTGATGATGAATCCCCTGATCACTCACGGCCCCCAACCCTCCACTGATTGCAAGTGCAGCTAGGTAGAATTTTCTTAACAGTACTAAACCTCTTCGGAGGTTTACCAACAACAGCTAACATCCCCTCCCTCAGCTAACACAATAGTGTTTCTATTACCGCCGATTAGAGGGCGACCCTTTGTTTCAGCTTCATGTAAAGGCACTCTTATTCTAAGGATTTATGGTGTGGGCCCCCTAAGACATGACGCTTATTCCACCCCTGTTTACTTCTCTCCTACAACCCAAAGTGACATTTTGACCTTTGGAGCAATGTGGACTGTGGTCCCTGCGAGCTCTCTTTCACAGGCGGATTACGGGAGGAGCAAAAAGGCTTTGCAACTTGAAAGCATATTTGTGAGCACTAATGAGCAAAAAAACTAAAAAACCCTCATTAATCCTATCATTCCTAATGACTTTATTTTATATTGTTGGATTTTTTTAAATGTTTTTTTTGGTCATTTTTTGTCAACACACATCCTATTAGTTTTCCAAGATAACCGCAAACCAGTGACTTTGACTTCTCAGCATCAGAGTAATGCTCGTTCAGCATGTACAATTTCACTCAAAAGACTAGAGAAGCACAGATTATTCCTGGGAAACACACATTCAAGTTGACTGACAGCAACAGCAACACTGACCTGTGCTTCTACACATGTCCAGCATTTAGAAAACAGCATTAACGCTGCCTCTAATTGTTGCGATCCAATTGGTAATTCTATTTTCTTTCACTTTCTTCCTCCTGAATGCTGAAGTGAAGGAGGTGACAGGGCACACATGGCATAGTGGATGATGTGTGTGTATGTTTTCATGCGTCCTCGGTGTCATAATGTCACGGTTGTTCCTCCCCAGTTTTGTAAAACAACTGAAGCCTTGTCAGCATCTCCACCTTCCCCGCCCCCAACCCTCCTTCCCCAGACCCTGTCTTCCCATCAGACCCTAAACCCTCTCACCTCCTCGCCCCACCTTCTACCATCCTGACCTCCTGACTTTCAGAGTACTGAAGGCGCACTCAGGGGCCACAAAGCCCTCATTTGTGTTGTCTGACCATGGCTAGCCCGGGGATCCCCGCCACTCGTCTCCAGTGCAGAAGTGGAGCCACGTAATGCCGGCTGTGTGAGACCCATCCACTGGGAATGGATGGAGCGAGGGAGCGGTCGGGTGGTCGGGAAGGTAATAGCATTTGTTAACTACTTTTTGGCAAACAAAGCAGAGCTTGTTAACAAAAAAGTCAGTGTCAGCCCACAAGAGCAAGAAAGCTGTTCCTTTATCTGAAACTTTGCTAAAGTTTAGAGAAACACTATGATGTCATGGATCCAAAAATTGTTGACCTAAACCAAAACAGATTTGTGATCGCAAAATAAATGCCAGATCAAATAAAGGAATCTGACAAAAGTCCTGAAAGAACCCAAGAACTGTTTTTTGATGCTTCTTGCCTAAAAGACACTTTTTTCCCCTCTTATGACGATGAGGCATCATATGATCTGAAAGAGTCTCTTTGGCTCCACTGAGGTATAACAAATATTGATACAGAAATCTGAGACCCAATCCAACCTAATTCAACTCTTTATTTAATCTGCTTACTTGGGGAATGTACTAAACTGATTACTGATCTGGTTCACAGATTTCAAATGTATAGCGACAGAAGAAACTGCTTTCCGCAGTGTTGGAGCTGCTTGTCACAGCATAAACTGTCTGAATTTAACACAGTGGAAACTGAGTCTTCTACAGGCTACTTTCTTAGTTTTAGTTTGAGTTGAACTTTGAAAAATTGTAATTTTAATTTAAAACCTTCATTTTTGAGGAGTCATCCCTCTTTGCAATAATCTCTCATCCAGTAACTCCAGTCTGCTACTTCCCTGTCTGTAGTGTGTTCCTTTGTCTCCTGAGAAGTTTATTAAGTTCTTATTTTGATCTTAGTGAAGTCTGAAGTTTTTCTCTTAAACCTGCCTTTGGAGAAACATGGAGCAACAGCTGAGATCAGTTTAAAGCAAATGACTCCTAGGACTAGAGATGTAAATAAATGGAGATTTTACAGAGATGGCTGTTTGACATACAAAAACAGAGAAAACATCAATATTCAGATGTTCTTGAGTGTTTTTAGAGGATAAAGATCAACCGCTGACACTCAGTCAATAGAGAATTTGGCACTGACCCTGTCAATAAGGAACTATAGTGATGCCTATAAATAGCAGCTTGTAGTGAAATCCCCACTGGAGCCATGGTGGGGCCTAGACACTGGTGCTGTGATCAGGAGTGAAGCTGCGATGCAGCATAGACGGCAATTTCAGTGGAAAGAGACATGATAGGTAAGGTGGTTTAAATGTCCTCCAGCTAGGATGATGATTGGATTATAGGGATTCCAGCACTGTTAAATTACCAGGTGAAATGATTGAATATAACAGACAGGAGGAGCCTTAGAGTGATGAGCTGAGCTGGCTCATAGGTGTCTTTCTGCTTTAACATTAAAAGCTTCGCGAGGAGATGTCCCATCCCACTCCCACAAAAAAACTCCTGTCCCATCCCAATCCCAGAGGAATAATTCCCATCCCTTTCCCATGTTTTGTTTTGTGTCTCTGTTTTTCTCTGAAGGCCACTCATCCCCATCACTGGTGTATTTGAAGTCTTTTGCACATCTTACAAACATAGTACAGAGGTTTATGGGTCCCTGCAGCACACCAGCAACTACAGCAGACAGAAGAGAATAAAAAAGACAACAAAACCACTAGCATTACATTCAAAACAGTGGTCAGTTGATATGGCTTTTTCAATAGCTGATGATTTACAGAGCAGGGCAGCCAATGGCCGATATATACTGTAATGCAGGTGTCGAGGGTGTATTGAGATTGCCCCGTGTTTATGTTCTCTCTGGGTACACCGGCTTCCTCCGTTTAATTGGTGACTCTAAATTACCCATAGCTGTGAATGTGAATGTGGCTGGTTGTCTGTCTCTATGTCAGTTCTGTGATCAGCGCTTTTCTGGAAAACCAGAAAAAAATGCCTATAAAATTATTATTTATTGTTTATTAGTGCTAATAAAACCATGTGACGTGGTGAAAGATTCTCCGATAAATTAGGTTTTGATGATTAATTTTGATGTGTGTAAAATTCATTTCAATGTGTTATTTATCTCTTATTAATCTGACATTTTAAATGTATGTTTTTTATTTCCGTCCTCTCCACAAAGACAGTGACCAAAAGAAACAAGAAAAAAAACAACATGTCACCACCTGGATTTTACTAAGCAAATATTACATATGTGCTCTTTGCTTAGAGTCTTTCATTGAATAATTACTACAGTGATTAATATGTTTAATCTGGCAACCCAATGAGGTCATCTGATTACCTGAATGTACTGAATGACCAGGTTTTTCCATCAATAGATGTTTTTCCTTAATGGCACGGGGGTATTCCAAAATGACAATGACAGGATTCATCGGGCTTAAA
Source organism: Sandelia bainsii (assembly GCA_032362345.1). Classification (NCBI taxonomy): domain Eukaryota; kingdom Metazoa; phylum Chordata; class Actinopteri; order Anabantiformes; family Anabantidae; genus Sandelia; species Sandelia bainsii. The sequence continues at coordinate 19,854,812 of JAUMHL010000014.1, forward strand.
GGAGCATGAGACATTATTTTCACACATAGATTGGCCACCACAGAGTCCAGACCTTAACCCCACTGAGAACCTTTGAGATGTGCTGGAGAAGACTTTACAAAGCTGTCCAATCCCATCATCAATACAAGAACTTTGTGAGAAATTAATGCACCTCTGGATGGAAATGAATGTGGTGACATTGCATAAGAAAATAGTGAAATTATGCCACAGTGAATGTGTGCTGTAATTAAAAGAAAAGGCAGTCCAAGAAATATTAGCATGTGTGACCTTTTTTTGGCCAGGCAGAGTATTTTGTCTTCATTTGGGAGAATCAGACAGTGTTAACCAGTTCTTCTCTGATTGGTCCAGTCTGAGAGAAGATTAACTTCCAATCAAGCAGATCACAACCACCTGACTGATGAGTATGTTTGTGTCTTTATATTGTTGCCTGTTCTCATTTGTGGAGCTCAGTTACTTGATAAACGTCAGTTAAATGTTCTGCTGTCAGTGCAGTGTGAGGATGAATATAACTGTATATTTAATATAACTAATATCTAATAAAATAATGTATGTTTGGTGTCAGTTCGCCATGTGGATCTATAATGAACCACCCCATCAGTTTCTGGTTATCCAGGCCCTTCTCTCCCTTGTACATCTTGCTATTGTTTGCCCCCGTGGGCCTGTTGACCAGCTAAATTTAACTCACTGATGGTGTTTTGGACCTTTTTTTTTAACAACCTTTAAAATAGAAAGGAATCCTGGTGACTAATGTCCCAAGTGCTTGTAGGAGTTAAATGTAGAACCAGTAGGTAAACAGTCTGGCTTTTGTTTCAGGGGAGGCATAGTTTCTATCCACATTCGAGTGACGTAATGTGAGTGATAGTGAGCCAATTGATAGGCTGGCAGTAAACGTGGCAGCATAGGTGAATGAACCTACTCACACGCTCAGAAGGAAGGACGCGTACTGAAATGCCTTTGTAATGAACAGAAGGAAAAAAAAGGCTCTGAACATTTGCCTACAGAGCTGTTTCCGTGTATACGTGGACATGACTGCTTTGTGTGTGTGTGTGTGTGTCAGAAGGGAAATTCCAGCAGGGGGAGGGGGAGATATAAGGTGTGACTGAGGATCATCTCTGACCACTTTAAAGCAGGACCATCATCAGCGTTCTTCTATGACTCTTGGCCCCAGCTGCATTTTTCTCTGAGGGCTCATTATTCTGGCAGGTGCCCTATTGTCCCCGTCTTTGCGGGTCTTTTCATGAGCATACCGAAAACACAACACCAAAATATGCAGGGGGGAAGGAGGAGCAGGAGGAGGAGGGGTAGAGCAGGGCTGGTGTTGGTGGCCTGAGTCAAAGTGAAGAACACTTGGAGGAACTGAGGAGAAGAAGCTTTTGTTCAGAGAGAGCGCGCATCTGAACACGAATAGTTTACATGTTTGGTGGTTAGAGTGGTGGGATGTAGTGACAGTGCCCACTATACAGGCACCAACTGCAGCAGTTCATGCAGCAGGCTTACTTAACTTAGCTGTTTTTTGTTCTTTCATTCGTGTATTTTGTCAAGGCACTAACATCCCCTGCTGTGTGTGAGATACGCTGCATGTTTTTGCACAATCTCATGTTGTCAATGTCGTGATGTGTTGGAAGCAAGACAAATGGACAACAATAAGGATCTGAGCCATTTTGACAGGGGCCAAATAGTGGTGGCCAGACGACAAAACACAAGGTTTCATGGAGTGTTCCCTGTCTGCAGTGGTCAGCACCTTCCAAAAGTGGTACCAGCAAGGAGACGCAGTGAACTGGCAACAGGTTCATGGGCAGCTAAGGCTCACTGTCACCCATCTGGTCTGATTCTGCTCAAGCTGGTTTTAATTTTGTTGCTGATCATTGTATGCACACAGTGCATGTGCGGAATACATGGCTACATAATCTGAAACGAAAATCTCAACACCGAAGCTGTAATATTTTGAAAAAAGAAGTAATCATGTTGAGAGAATAAAATGAGGAATTAGTTACGTGTTTATCAGAAAAAGTCACAATGTTATGCTAGTTTTGATTTTAAAACACTAGAGAGAAAAAAAGGTCAAATTAAGTAGTAACTTTGGGAAAAATAGATAGTACAAGGAAAAAAAAGTTGCCATGCTATGAATATAAAATTAATCTGAAAAAGAACTGGTATTATTTTGAGGAAAAGTCATTATGCTCTAATATAATAATAATAATAATAATAATAATAATTTAAAGAGTTGTAATATTTTGAAAACGTTGTATAAGAGAAAAGACATAAGTTGTTTTGTTTTTTAAAAAAAGCAGTTATATTTTATATTTCGAGAACAAAATGACCTTTTTCTTCAAATGCTGTGCTCTTATTTTGAAGTTTTAAAACTTTCATCTAAATACTCATATTGAAATACCACGACTTTTCTTTTTTTGTTAGATATGATTCTTTCTTGTAAAACTGCAGATCACTAAATTCAGTCTGGGGTGGGTGTGTGTGTTTGTGTGTGTGTGTGTGTGTGTGTGTGTGTGTGAGAAAGGGAGCGAGATAGAGAGGGAGCGCATATATACACGACTTGTACACATAATGTAACTTCAGGTTTAAACAGCCTCTCTGACAGTTTGAAGGAAAACAAAGCTCCACTCTTCCAAACACAGGCCTGGTCAGCTGCCAAGAGCGAAATAACGAGAGGTGCGGTAGAAGTAAAAAATGAAACCTACAAATCCGTCATATCTGTCTGTTTGATGAACACTGACAGAGGAACGTTTACTTTTGCGCTATCAGATGGGATGAGTTCACAGCATTCCTGCTGATTTAGCAGCCTTGTGTGTGTGTGTGTGTGTGTGTGTGTGTGTGAGAGAGAGAGAGCCACTGCACAAACTCAAAAGCATGAGAGGGAAGAGGGACGTAGATGGCTTGGGGTGTGGGGTCCTCTCTAGGGGCGTGGACAAATGGCTTGGGCTTGCGGATATCACGTAGATCAAGATTAATTTTGCGGCGCCTTGGTTGGGGATCAGGGTGAGCGAGTGACTGTGCCACACACACAGTCTTTGATTGTCTCTGATGGCTCGGATGATGCAGAAGAGAAGATGCCATCTGAAGTTACCCACCCTCTAAAGACTTATTTCCCTTACAATTCTTCTTTTTTTTACATTTAAATCTCAGATTACAGCAGTGAAACAGAATCCCTGCCCGTGCTGTACCTGTGTGAACTGAGAATACATGCAACAAAGGCATCTGTTGTACTAGGCAGCCATTGTGTGCAGTTTAATGTCTCCTAAATACTTTTATTGTTGCCCCTTTTCAGGTGCATTCTGAACATTCCTTGTGACTGTGCCAGGAAGTTGCACAGGTTACTGTTAAAGAAGAAAAAGATTACTGCTTCTGAGCATATAACAAGACAAGACAAGAAGTGAAAAAGAAAGGGACTGGTGCCTAAAATAGGTACCATCTCTGGGGTGTTTCTTGTATTTAGATTTTTTTTTTCTCACACAGTCACCACCACAACAGACGTTTGTAGGCCTGCAGGTTGAGGTAATGCTCTGTGACAGATTCCTAATGTCTTACCTAATGCCTTTCTGACTTAGAAAGGCCCAAGTTATCTCAAGCACTTCCTTCTCCTGACCACATGCACATCAGCTGAGATAAAACCTGGTTCTGGTGCAGTGAGCTGGCTGAAGTGACCTGATTAGATTGGGCCTCTAGAGTCAGGTGGCACGGGAAGGGAGGAGGGGGAGAGGAAAAACTCCCTTTAACGGAAGAAACCTCCAGCAGAACCAGGCTCAGGGTGGGCGGTCATCTACCTCGACAGCAGGAAACAGAGATCAAAACAACAAGGAGCAGCAGACGAGGCACTGGGCAGGTTGGTAGGACCAGCGGCTGCAAAGTGAAATCACACAACTCCG
>JAUMHL010000014.1:19868301-19913976 GCA_032362345.1 Sandelia bainsii
CCGAATGGTAATTGCTTGTGTCTTCTCCTTGTAAGTCGCTTTGGATAAAAGCGTCTGCCAAGTAAAGTAAAGTAAAGCTACAAGAAGTAGGCTACAGGTGCTGCACTGTTCCAGCCCTTGGACTTGTCTAGCCATAGGGACTGTATGTGAGAACGCAAATGTCTGAAGCCGTTGAATTGGTCATCAAACTGGAAAATTGGAAAGACTCGCAGAGGAAGGTGGTCAGTTTTTTGGGTGACACAGCCCAACTAGTCCTGTGCTATTATGCTTAACCAGAACCAAATCTTCAACTCTATCCAGTAACTTCTTTCTACTCCAGAACTGCACATTACAGTGGTCCGAGAGTCTTCGCTTGTCCTCCATCTGCCCACATGCTGCTGCGGGAAACTCTCATGTTGTTCTTGATGTGCATGGACTTTGTTTGTCCAAATCATGTCTTAAGTGCAAAACTAGCAAAAGCATATCATGGTTAATCCACCAATAAAGTTTTGAAAGCGTTGTATATCTAGTGCGTATCTTATATATCACATCAGATGTCACATTAAACATCACGCCATTAATACCAGGGTGTCGGCACCTGTGTAATTTGTGCTTTGACAAAACATTGCGACTTCTGCTGGATACTTGTCCTGCCTGCTGCACACGCAAGTATTTCCAGTTGGTGAGAACGCATCTGATAAGAACTATTTCCTGTTGTGTTTATACGTGTGAAAGGGAATCTCCAGACAATGTCTGCACCTGATTCTCTGGACACATTCTGGAGATCATGTGAGAAACCAGCTCATAACTATCCTTTAATAAAACCATCTTTCTTATTGCTCATGTTTAGTTAGCTGTATTCAGTAAAAAAAACACAGTTCCTGCTACTGGAAACAGGAAGCATGACAGAAAACCTATTTAAAAATCTCTGGAGTACAATAATGACATGTTGAAAAATATAACTCTCCTTTGGATTCATTTTACCAGCCAATGACAATGTAGCAGTTGAATTAGAACAGGAACCAAACCCTGTAATCTGCGTGTCCTCTTTACATCTAACCTAGATCTGTTCTTTATTGGTTAACCACATGTGCTACAATGACCAAACCACATGTGAGGGATTGTATCAATAAGAACAGGTCATCAATCAAGCTTGAGCAGTCGGCATCATGTTTGCTGAGGTTTCCCTGCCTTCAAATGAAAGGCGGAATCGCTGCATGTCAAGCTAGTGATTCCTTGAAAAACAACACAAGCTTGAAAGGGGTGGATGAGCAGCCAACTGTAACACGCTACACCAAACAGTATGACTAATATTATCTCATATTTTTGGTGTTAAGCATTTGAAAGAAATCTTTCATACCATACTGAAAACTGAAGTGGGTGCACTTGTATTTCAATTAAAGTTCTGTTTTCACATCTGTTGACGTTGACAGCTACGACAAGCCATATGGAATTCCATACTCAAAGGGTAATGTAAAGAGGGCAGCTGTGAAAGCATGAGGAAGCAACACAGTGGGGAAAAAAAAAGAAGGAAGACAAGTAGGCAGACGTTAAACAAAACTGCTGATCTTAACAATTTGTGTAAAATCCTTATCTCCAAAGCACTTTGCTTTGTAATCTTCTCATCACCAGGGGAGAGAGAGGGGTGGCCTGGGGCGGAATGCCCCCTCCTTACCCCTGTCAAGTTAGATAGGTTGTTGCATTACCAAACAGACTTACTAGTGTGGGCTCATGTCCCCTGAAAAGACAGCTAACAGGTTTTATCAGAAAGTTAATCCAATTGCTACAAAGAAATGCAAAATGACCACAAACAGAGGAGAAAGGACACATAGAAGTACTACAAAAGATGCAAGAGATGAGACAAAACAAACGAGACAAATGACCAGAAGGAGATGGAAAAATGACCACTTATTCACAAAATAGCAACAAAGGGATAAAAATTACCACAAAGGAACGTAAAGAGGTCACGAACAGTAAAAAGGTAAGTAATGTGACCACACACTGTGTTGTTTGCCATCATTTTGTGTCTCAGTCAATCAGGTGGTCTTTCTTTTTTATAAGTAATCTGTCTGTTTCCTGAGGTCCACCTTCTCCTGGTGTGTGCATGTCTGTTGACTTCTTGAAGCTACAAATACAATCCACTGATTAAAACAATTTTAAAGTTTTACAGGGTACAGTTTTTAAATTTAGGGTGGCTGTAGATCAATTAGTCAAGCGACTGTTCATTAACCACAGTGTCAGTGGTTCAACTCCTGGTTCCTCCTGGCCACATGTGGAAGTGAGCCTTTAACCTCCACATCAGTGAGCTACGTCTTTCATGCCTGTATCACCTCCATCCCTTTCTATTGTCATATGGAAGAGCTCTGAAGTGTATAGACAAGTAAGGAACTATTCAGGTCCGAGGCAAAATAATAACCTACCCTCATCACCCACATCTAACAGACACTTTAGACCCTTGCATGTGTTGTCAGTGAACCTTCAATGAAAGGGATTAAACCCCTTTTTCATCTCCTTCTCATGGGTTGGCATTTGGTTCAACTGGTCGTCAGATGCAGCTGGGAGTCTCCACCTTGCCCAGAACTCCTCCCTCCTCCCCTGTGTTGTGACACAGGCAAAGTACAAACTGCAGAATCAAACTTTTGGACTACTTTGAAGTTTAGCAGCTATTATTTTTCAAGTACCCTCATTGTTGTATGCTTGATTTAGTGCACCTGAATCCACTAATCGATGGCTGTTAGTTGTGTGTGCACATGAATGGCATGTGAGGGCTGTTAAGTGATATTTGAGTGCTTCACAAGGTAAGGCTGCATGTGGTTCAGTGGACCAAGACGCCTGTCTGAGGTTTTGAATCCATGATTAGCTATTTTGGAGGCCATCCCTTCTCACTCTTTTCTTCATCTCTCAACAGATGTCCAACATTGTCCAGTAAAGAAGAAACTAAGGTGATATAGTTGTGTCTTGAAAAAGAGGGTCTACAAGCAGAGAATACTTGCTGTGCCCAAGTTCCCAGGAGCTTAATAGGAGAGTGTATGTGATTGACAACACCTATGCAGTTGTGAAGAGTTTATTTTCTTCATTAAATAATTTCATGTTTTACTTCTATTTCTTAGATTCTAAAGGTTTGTTTAAAAAAAAATACTACTGGAAAAAAGAAGATCATCCTCTAATCAGGACCGTTTTATTTTCAGGCAAATACTGCCCGGCTCAATTAAAGGTGCCCTCAAACAGTTCCAAGGCACCACACCCATGCATCATATCTACTGTATTTAACACATTTAGAAATAGAAACCAGGACGTTGCAGTTTAATGAGCAGCCAGTGGTTGGCTGCAGCACTCCTGAAGTTCTGTCTGCACAATGTAGCTGAACAAAACCTACCGAATGTTACTGTAGGTCAATATAGGACAGTGACAATTTTTTAAATCATTTTGAATCTATGTGCCACAACAAAGGATTGAAAATTAATCAGTCAAAATGTGCATTATAACATATTTCATAGACCCCAAGTTTTAGGGCTTCAGAGGTATTTAGACAAACTACCACAATCATACATTATCCTGTCAGGTTTACTGCCCCACCTGTCAGTGTCCACAACGGGCAATACACGTAGGATATTTCTTAGCATGTTTCTGGATCTATAAATATTTTAGTCAAAGCTAGGCAGGTGAAACTATAAATCTTATTTACATCAACTTGCTCAAAAATGCAATAAAAACTGAAATCTATGATTTCCCAATTAGCTAGTAGTACAAAGAAAAGATTTTCTGTGTTTTTCATGACCAAGATTGTTGCCTACAACACTTTCAAAAAAGTTGGGACAGAGGCAAAATAAGACTGAAAATATCCAACAAACACAGTGCAGGATGATTAAGGGGCATGATGTACAGAAGGCTCACTCTTTGCAAGCAAAGATGGGTGCTGGCTCACTTTGTGTCAGACCTCTTGAGAGTATTGTCAGTCAGTTAAAAAAGAATATTTCTCAATGCAAGATCACACAGACTCACACAGATCTGTCACCATTTAGTACATAATTTTTTTTTAAAGATTCTAGGTGAAATCCCAGTGTGTAAAGACAAAGGGTGAAAATCACAGTTGAATGTGTGTGATCTGCAAGCCTTTAGGTGGCACTGCATGAGAAACCATCAAAGAGAGGTGAATATAGTCACATGGACTCAGGAGTTCTTACTTTGGAAAAACTTGGTCACTTAACACAATCCTGTGTCGCATCCAAAAGTGCAACCTGAAATGCAGCCAGGTTCTCTGGGCCTGAGCTCATGTCAGATAGACAGAAAGTGAAAACTAGTTAAAACAAATTTGCTTATATTTACAAAATATAATTAAGTTGGTCAATGAAAAAAGAAAATCTTTTCTTTGTACTTTTGTCATATATATGAAGGTTGAAGTGCAATTATTACATTAAAGATTTTAGTTTTGGAAATGGGGTTTGTACTTTTACTTCAGAAAACATCACAAAACATAGTCACAGTTAAAACAAACCAATGTTGATTGTGGGTACAAGAATCAAGGTGGCATGAGATATTGCTGTTGCTTCAGTGTGCTTAGGCATCTGCAGCCTGATAACAGACAGCAACCAGCAACAGCTTTACATGGATCAGCAGGCAGGACCCTGTGGACTCAATGAGTAATGGAAAGTTACAAATCTGTTCCATGGGGATCTGATGAGGAAGGGAGAGAGACAGACATAAGTTGGGGGGGAACCATGGAGAAATGACTTGTAGGCTTGAGGCACAAGAGATTTGGTCACACACCTGCACCAAGGCTGCATTGTGGTTACGTAGAGAGCTGCATTTGGTGATCGCTCCTAAGGGGCTGATAAATCAACCTCAGCTACAGTACTGACAGACATGGTGATTGGAAGGAAGGAGCTGGGACTCCCAGTGGGAGGTCTGATAAAGGTGTGATAAACTGCGTCATGGTATTACACAATGACATGGGGAGTTAGTGTGCAGCGTGAGAAAGGTCAGACAAGCTATATCTGATCAGTCTGATGGCCTTTACACGGTGAATCACTCTCATGCAAATATTGTTTTGACAAATGTGCACATTTGTCCCAGTAGCAACAAAGGTTTGTTGAAGTCTGCTAGTATAACAGTAAGCAGTACGTTAGTATGAACAAATCACCCTCAATGATGGTTATATCACATTATCTTTTTATTTAAATGAATGCCCGTTTTGCTGATTCAGCCTCTATCATGAAAGCTTTTGGCCACATCACCAAACACTGGTAAATTTAAAGCAAGATCTCGTGAACTCATTAGGTAGCAGGAGCATGTTGAACACAAATGTTGCATACCAACCATGTGTCCTAGACTGCAACTGCGATTATGTTCATAGGGAACTTAATGACTGGCTAGATTATGTTCTGATACAATAATTCAATAGCAATGGAGTTTATGGTGGGTGAATGTAAAGATTTTGGAGGTCAAAGGTCAAACTCACTGTTTCCTCATGTCCATCCCAGACTGTCTGTCCCATTCCTGTGAATGCAATATTTTAAACACTTGAAGGAATTTCCTCAAAACAGGCACAAATGTCCAATCTGACTCAAAGATGAACTGATTGGATTTTGGTGGTGTAAGGTCAAGGTCACTGTGACCTTAAACTCATGTTTGTCCCCGTCCGTCTGTCCCACGCCAAACGTATTGAAGAGATCTTCAAAATAGGTACAAATGTTTAATTAGGCTCAGGCATGATCTGATTAGATTTCAGGGTTCAAAGATCAAAGTTACTGTGACCTCATATCAATCATATTCTTGTGAACTGTTAACTTATCATCTCAGAAACACCTTGAGGGAATTTCTTCAAAATAGTGATAAATGTCCAACCTGGAAACTCATAGATGAACTGATTGGAATGTGCATCTGGACAGTGTAAACTGTAACTGGTAGGTGAATGCATATTGTATAAAAAAAAAGTAATAAAAAAATAGCCTGCATGTTTCTCCCTGCCTGTCTTTACACTATGCTAGACAGTACATGTGACTGTACAGTACATGACACAGACAGGAGGTTTATATGAACCTTCTCACTGTCAAACAGAAATTGTAGTACCTTTCCCCAAAATGACAATCAAGCATTGAAACACTTGGAAATGGAATCAAATTATTGTGATTAGTAATTATACAAGGCTCACTAAATTAGAAAGGTTATGTCTGAGAAATTTAGTTTTGGTCAGCCAGTTTAACTAGAATGAACTGAAATGTGGTAGTACATTATGTGTGTGTTTTTGTGAACAAACTAGTGTTTCCTCCAGACAAGATGATAGCTGATTGTTTTGTAACTTCTTGGTCAAACCCTCCAAATTCATAAATAATTAATAATCTTGCTCCTAAATCATCTAGCAGAATATTTAGCAGCATTGCAAAGATAAAACAAGCTATTTCTTTACGTCAGAAGCACAGCCTGAATCATTTTTCCAGTCTGGTGATGACATGTTGTAAATGAGCTCATGTTTAGGATCCTCAACTGTTTCCCTCCGAAGGAAACCTGAGACACAATCATGTCTTTTCAAAATACTCCTGCCTTGATTATGTCTGACAAAACAACCATTGTGAGCAACCTGCTGGACTTAAAAAAACAACCAGCAGAGGTAAACCACTATAAAAGAATAGATTGTTTATTCATTGCTTGTGAGATGATGTAGCACAGCGGGAGCTGTATGGCAGGCTCCTTGAAAGGCTAATTTCATGAAATAATATTTAGGGATTAGCTTTAATTGGAGGTTGTGCCCAGCACACAGCAACATCAGTCATCAGAGGCTTGTGTAGCACTGGCCTGAATGCAGCTCCGCATGATCTACACTGTCATTAGATGATGACATCATGTCTGATTATAGATATTGCTAAACTGACCACAAGCCCCTAATACAGTCTGAAGAAAAATACATTTGAATGATTTCTTGTTTGTTTTTATTTGTTAAATTTTTTTATAAACCACCTCACCTGAATATACAGTACATAATGCTTTTCAGTTTTTTTCAGGTGCTTTTGCAGACTTAAAATTTTAAATGGCTATACTGACTACCTGGGAACATCAAATGATAGGTGGATGAACTGAGTATTTATGTGCTTTTGCTAGTTTTGCACATTATGACATCATAAGCAAAGTTTTTGTGCATCACATTTATAAATGTCTAACTTAACATAACTAAACAGATATTATTTTCTGCTCTGCTTTCACGTATTAATACAGTTGTTCTCTGCATTTAGCCAATATCAGCTTGTGTGGCTTTCAGACTGGATCTGTTCAGTTTAAACTCTGGTGCATTTGCTGAATGAGTCTGAATCACTTAGGTGGTGTGGACCAAACAACCAGTTGGAAATTGTTTATTGAGAGTTTTGGTCTCCTTGTTTGTAATGTGAAAGCAAAACAGACCAACCACAATATTTGTATATAAGTGAATATATCACTGGCATGTTTCAAATCCATCAATTGATGGTCAAATCAGCCTGTGCTTTAAATCTAACTTCCTCCTGAGCTGTTTTCAGACATACACTGCAACCCTGAACAATTATCTGGAGGAACTATACATGAGAATGCAAATGCCCAGACATTACGCAGTCAGACTATGCATTAGAAGACCTTACACCTAGCCAGCTCTCTAGTACAAGGTCAGTGTAATGTCGAATTGAGTGAATAGAGCAGCTCATTCCTCTGGAATTCACAGCGAGTGAGCTTAACGATGATTCTGCCATTCGACCGGCACAATGTTGTTGTGCTGTAGACAAAACACTGTACTTTCTGCATCGTGTCCTGCCTCCTGCAGGCGCCACCGCTCATCTATACCAGACAAGTATTTCCAGTAGGTGAGAATGCATCTGACAAAGACAAATGTCTCTTGTGTGTTACATATATGAAAGGGCAATTCAATGTGACAATGTCATGACAATCTGACAATGTCCAGACCTGATTCTCTGGAAGTTGTCCAGAGTTCATATGAAAAAGTTACAAATAAACAAACAGGAGTAGTACCTACTAAGGCAGAAAGGACACTGCTCAAAAAATTAAGAGGACACTGAATCATCACATTATACTACTAAGTCAGTAGAAGGGCAACAACCCAGCAGCAGGACTGGTATATGCTCCTTTGTGCAAGAACAGGAGGAGCACTGTGCGAGCCCTACACAATCCAGTAGGCTACTGGTGTATGTATCTAAGACAAAGACTCCATGAGGGTAGCATTAGTGCCTGACATCCTCTAGTACAACCTGTGCTCACAGCCCAGCACTGTGCAGATTCCCTGGCATTCACCAGAGAACACTCCAATTGGTAAGTTTAGCATTGGCACCCCTTCTCTTCAGAGATGAGAGCAGGTTCACACTGAGCACATGTTACAGATGTGAAAGAATCTGAAGACCTGGATCCATGGAAGGCCACACAGAACTCCATCTCATAACTAACAGTACTCTGACTGCTGCTTCACTGTCAAATTGTCAGACTTTACACTGGTAGAGTAGGCTAGTGGGTTTCTCCTTTTGGTGGTCAATGCCCGGCCTCATGTGGCCAGAGTGTCTAGACAGTCCCTAGATGACAAAGACGGTGACTGACTCATAAGGAGCATGCCTTGAAGTTGCTGTGAGTGCATACAGGCACACAGGGGCCATACACACTTCAGAGTAAAATTATGAGTTGTGACGTAATTCATGCAACTTAATGAGCCTGTGATTTAAATTTTTCACTTTTCAGTGTGATTTTGAATATAGCCTGTATGGCATGATGATTTTGGTTTCCATTGACTATAGTGTCAGTTTGTGATGTTACCAAATTATACAATGTACATTAGTACAGAACTAAATTTGAATAATTGTTATTTTTAGCAGTGTATTATGTCTTCCCTCTGCCTGGCCTCAAATTTAGCTAAACACATACTTAAACAAACTATATTTTGCAGTATTACATTAACTTCTTTTAGAATTTTCACTAAAATGTGAATACCCAGAACTATCTGTCTCGTTGGTTAATGTCCATTGTTTGAACAAAGTCATTTTCACTGTATGTTTTATCTCTACATGAAAAGTGGGAATAACCATGACACTATGCATGCAGCAGGGGAAAATCCCAAATGGAAACATAGTCCTCTGTCCAAAGATGTCTAAAGCAATAAAGCCATGGTGACAGTAATTTACAATATCAAGACAGATGCTTGAAATAGTTTTGAATCTATAGATGAGTGTGTTCTATCCAGCTGAGGGGCAGTGAATGAGGTGTTCTCAGCTTGTTCACACTGTCTGTGTACCAAGGCTAAAACTATGTAAACAGCCATTACAAAATTACAATCTCTAACCCAAACCTTTTGGCCTGTGATTTAAACAGAAAAATTAACTGGAGCAACACTTGTTGAACACTTGAACACTGCTTGTTCTGTGGGAATTTCTTTTCCCTGTAACTGGGAAACTTTGTAATAGATGAGCATGTTTGTAGTTGTGTTGCAATGGAAAAAAAGAACAATAACTTTTGTGTTGTTCAAGGCGCAAAACAAATGTCAAGTTTAAACATTTGGCATCAAAACTGTAAGTATGAAATGATAAGTTCAACAATGGGCTCCATTATACTTAGAAATGTCATGGAAGAATGATACTGTAGGAAATTACCGATGGAACACATCACACAAAATTCCATTAAATTGTGTCTGTGTCTTGACAAAACTTAATGAAGCTGGCACAAAGACAAAACAGACAATTCTTTTTCTCTATCCCCTTTAAATTACAGCAACTCATTTAAACATCCTCGCAGTGTCATTAGGATCAAACAAGACTTCAGTAAGGACGCTAAAATGTAAGTGACGAATGTAAGATGTGTTGCATTCCTGAAACCAATTATGGCCTGTGGTGGGACTCGTTTGTTTTGTGTAAACACACGCGAGAATCCTTTTATTTCATTCCGCAGTGTTTCTTTTGTGCCGTGACCCCAGCGTCATCAGAGAATCCCATACTAAAAATGTTTCCTCTGCATTATTCCGTATTCAGAATTTTGTTTGGACAGGAACTTCTGAGCAAAGTGAATGGAAGCAGCAGAAATGAAACATTAAACAATCTTTCAATTAACTGTTTAATCAACCTGTAACTCTACCCATAACATTAAACCTGAACCCTTATACGCACACACACACACACACACACACTGCAAAGACTGAGACATAGCAAGTACTGTAATTTATGTTTATGCAACATAAAGCAACTTATATATTGCTTTATGTTGCTGTTAACTTCTAGATAAATTTTGTCTGTGTTATGGTGTTTGGAGATTTCCCATATTGTATTGGCATATTATATGGGAAATACCCAACACATCACCCCACAGTGTCAGATAACACTTTACTCCTTACAGTCTCATACCAACACTAAGGACATCCTTTGGTGACTTGTGTGTTGGCCATGTCTATCAGAAATGCTCAGTTAAAGTTGTGTAAACATCTACAGTACATGTTGGTTCACTTTCAGCACAAAGACTACTGGGCTAGGGTTAGTTGCAAAAAAAATCAGGGTAAGGTTAAGTGAAAAGATAAAATAAGTACTTCTTAGAATTTTTATTTTTTTTTTACAACACTGTCTCAGACTGGACTCGAAGTTCTGTGTCCTGTGGGAAAGTCCTGTGTGTTGCTGACCCATCCAACCACCTCGCCCTCCTCACTATGGGAACTTTTGGCTTAGTATACTGCATCACAACTATAGGCAATGCAGTGCAATACTCATGTACCTGGGTTAATATTGTAGTCAACTGATATTCCTGAGCTTCTCATAATGACACAAACGGTTCATTTCAGCATCATTATAAGATGCCAAAGGACTTGACAAAACGTTATTATGTGATGCTCTGAGAATGAGGATGGGCTGAGATACCATTAAATGATGATGACAGAACATTTCTCTGAATCCCTATAAAGTTATTACAGCATAGCAACAATAAGTACCTTTAGGCCAACACTGGCTTGTGCTAAATCTTAACGACTGGTCAGCACATGCTCAAAAGTTTGAATTTCTATGCAGTCAGCGTTTCCAAAATGCTAATCTTTCAGTGCTCATACAAACATTTTTTTTTCTGCTGCACTGAGCAAAAGAAGAGCAGTTGTGAGAGATCCTGAGCAGACATTCAGCCTGAGGGATTCCCTCATTTGGCAGGAGTAGCACTGCCTTGGAGATGGTACACAGGGAGACATTAACCACACTGAGCAGAACAAAGGTCACGACTCAGAGACCAAGGTCTATTCAGCCATGGTCATCGTCTTGCTCACTCTTTGGCACCAACTGATCCCAACAAGCTCCTAGCTGCAGTGTTGGAAAGCTAGAAATTGCACCCCGTCCTGCTGCGCCGCTCCTGCCTGCCTGTGTAACTGAAAACTCCCGGTGTAGGCTAAGCTCTTTACATGTCAGTGCCTGACCCCTCAGTGGTGTAACAATGCCAAATGTATGCCAAATGTTCCTCTTTAATGGTGGGTAATTTATAGACATTGGCAAGAGCAAATTTGGACTTCTGTCCAGAGGTGTTGATTACCCTTTTTATCTTGTTTGGGAGCATGATCAAAGCCATCACCCATTAGCAATCATGTGCTTTTCTTCCCCCCACTGCCCCCTGCTAAAAAACTTTGGCACACAGCCATGCCTCAGCCTACTTTTCTTTGTTTTATTACTTCAAAAGGTTGCGCCTAACCCCATTCATCACAGAACACTGCTCCCGTCAAAGCTGTAACAGACTCAGATTGTTCAGGCATTAGTGCATTGAACAAAGCACGTTGAGCATCTCCAAATCTGATGTAATTCAAGGAGGGATAATTCAGCACATTGAGAGTCATCTTTGATCTGTGATCTGTACCATATCTGCACCCACACTCACCTAATTTTATCAAGCTTTTGATATTTCATCTCACTCAGCCCATTTGAACACAGCACCACAAATTAGCATCGTGTTGTGGAATATCCCTACGTAGTGTGTGGGGTGGAGAGTTCACTTTTAATATGTTTGTCAGACAAAATAACAGTTGGGTGACATATCTCCAACCTTCAGATCTATCACCAAGACTATCATTAAGCATTAAGTGTGTCCTTTCATTCAGGGGTTTCTTTGTAAGCAACTCTGTGGTTGTTTGGGGTTGAGCCTATTTATCTTCCTGTTGTGCCTGTGTTTGTGCAAATTTTGGCTGTGAAGGAAAGGCACATGAGGAGGAGGAAGCCACACCAGCTCCCTGCCCCTATCTTGAAGCCTAATCCGATGAGCTCACACTCAGCATGTTCCTCTCGTGAGTTCTGCATGACTTACGCTGCCCCCAGAGATAAAGGATGGACAGGGTGCTGCTGTCCTCATGGAGAGGCTGGTGAAATGGGTGTGTATGTGTGTGTGTGTGTATGTGTTAGGGGTGTTGTTACAAGGAGGTAGGAGGGTACGGGTGGAGAATTGGAGTTTGGCTGTGGGGAAAGGGGCGGAGAGGGGACATACTCAGGCCTCTGTGTGCATGTGTGGGGGAGTCTCATCACCCACCACCTCTCCCGCCCTCGGACACTGACCTCTTTGTAGGATTCATATTAAATACTCTTGCCCTGTGAAGATGACCCCCCGAGACTAATCCTGTGACCTCCAGCGCATTAAAGTGACCGTTAGTGGACATGGCAAGGACAGTCTGTCATCTCAGACTCCCACTACAAGGATGCTGGTGTGTGCGTATGGTCAACGTTTGTACGTGAGTGAGTGCAAGGTGGGGTGCAGGGTCAGTTTGCTGTGGAAGCGGGGTATTGTGTGCAACACAGGGACCTACACCAGGGAAAATGGGGGTGAATCCTTATATTAATGTAGGGGAAGGTTTTGGATATGCTGCTTGCACCAATCATGTCAGATTTAATGATTTTAGAATAATGTCTGTTGAGTTTGTTGTTCTTTGGAAAATGTTGTCACTCTAAAATCGGGTCTTGTAGCTTGTAAGACACAATAAAAATAACCTGAACAAATGAGTACTGCAGAGTTATCCATGACTGTGACTTTATTCTTTATATATTTATAGTCTGCCATGGAAAATGCCTTAGTATTTGACAAAGCACACATGCTTAGTGGATTGCTTTTAACAGTGCTCAGAACTAAGGAGCAATCCTTTATTGCTTCCAAAGTCTTTAACCAGCCAGCCATTTGGTCGGCAATGTTCAATGACAGCTCAAAGCACCGACTTGTTGTCTGTGGGACTTGTGGACATCTTCTGAAGCTCTTGAAAGACACTTTATGTGGTGATAAAAAAAGAGACCAATAAAGCCTTCTCACCGGCAGCAGATCCTCCCAGAGCAAGAGTCCTTGTTAATTACAGCAAACAGTTGGAGATCCTTTCAAAGGGGATTATATCAGGGTCAGGAGCATTTGGACCTTAATTACCCTTGACATAATGTTTGACCATTCTGTTACCACCGGGGAAGGCAACACTTATTAACGGGACATGAGCCTAGGGGTCACCAGGGTTACTGAGGTCAACTTTGCAAATGCAGCACTACCCCCACCCACTCCCAGCCAACTTCTTCCACATTTCATCTCCAACAACAGCAATGTGCAGTTAGCTCAGAGAAGGGATGTGGTTAGTTTAGGAGTTGAATGAAATTTGGGTGGCGATGTTTCTTGTTGTCATCACATTGAGAACCATCAGTTGGAACATGGCTCTGACAGCAGTGCTCACCCATCACGTGTAGACACACGATTTTAGGGTAACTGAAACCAAAAGGTTAGAGCCGTTTCTAATCTTCAGACTAGCAGGATGCATCTGCACTTGATAATACTGCATCCCTGTCTCAATTGCTTGAACCCAATAACTTTATCTTTAATGTAATTTCAGTGTCCAGACAACCTTTTGTTTCTCCAATTGCAATTGCAGCATCATACATATGCCTCACTTTCAACATACATAGAAAGATTAATTAACTTAAGTGGATCTGGCATAGGTGCAGTGTTGGAGAAATGTACTGTCACCTGGAATTCATCACCCTGTAACAGTGCAACTCCATTCCATAGGAGGAATGAGTGAATGTTTTACTGACTACTGACTGTGACTGCCTTGATTTCTATTTACATTTAACATTAACATTTATTGGCAAGAAGTGGGAAAACTAGTGATAATTGACAATATAATTGACGATAAAAAAATGTGCTCACTAAAGGCAACTTCCTGAATCCTGTATCTACAAGTGTTACCGACTTGCTTCTGTGTGGAGCACCTCTAAATATGTCCCTTGTTTGTTCCTGCCAAGTGGCTGCTTAATTGGCTCTTCTCTGTGGAGGAAGTCAAACAATGAGAGCATTTCCCTCAGTAATCAATAAGACATTTGTATATTGTGGACAGCATGTAGCATTTACTGCATGCACAGCTCATAATGAGAGGTTGACAAAAAGTGGAATGCAATCAACAGATGGGAATAAAGTCAAGCAGAGGAAAGCATAACCTCCCTCCACACCCAGACAATTTTCCTTTCTTATCACTGTTGTTCAATAAACACCTTCAGCTTGCCAAACACCTTAAAGGGCTCACTGATCCAAGCGTCCTTGCATAGGAAACCCTTGGAAGTCTGTAAAATATTATTCTGTCTACCACTAATCCCTGCACAATGACGTAAATGGCCCCCAGTTTACCACATCCAGACACACAACTGATAACACGAAATACAATGCAAGCTTGTATCTCTCAGACTGTTGAATATACAGCATGTACTCATGAGTAGATACAGCCAAAATTAAGCAGATATAATAAGAGGCTTACATGGTATGTAGTCACAACATCCCATGTTGGAGTAGCTACTAACTGTATACATTCTACATTCTGTCAAGGTCGTCTACACAACAGAGCACATTCACATATAAACACACTATGCTGTGCTGTTTATAATAGAAATTTCATCACTGCTCTGTTGCAGTTTTTAAAGAAATATAAATGATTCTAATCCACTGGACTGAAACAAATATCTGTCTCTGTAGTAGCCTTACTTTCCTAGTAGTTTAACTTTACAATTGGATCATTTTAAGTTTAAGTTTCTAGCATTTTCCTCCTTCACTGTTTACCTCAGTGGAGGGAAAGCCACCTGCATGCTACAATTTTACATCATTACATAATCTTAGATGAAAATAAGATACAAAAGTAGATGCTTACATAATTGGAGGAGATACTGTGGCTGCAGGGGAGGATTGAGAAAGGATTATGGAAAGGTAGGGAGGGCTGGGGGGGGGGGCTTAGAAGACAGGGAGGAGGTAATCTGCAATTAGTTTGTAATTGCATGTTAGATGGTTCAAAT
This sequence comes from Sandelia bainsii, assembly GCA_032362345.1. Lineage (NCBI taxonomy): Eukaryota > Metazoa > Chordata > Actinopteri > Anabantiformes > Anabantidae > Sandelia > Sandelia bainsii. Next base: position 19,883,544 of record JAUMHL010000014.1, read on the forward strand.
TGCCATTATGACATATGATCATGACTGACAGAGGATATGAAGGAACCTAGTAAGACACCTAGATAAGGTAAACAGTACTAGAAATAGGATAATAATGTATTTATTACTTAACAGCATGTATTCCATAGCTGGTCTTATTCCTGCAAGTCCTCCAAATGAAACATCCATCCATTTATCAATAATCTAAACCCCTTATCCTATTAAGGGTTGTGGGGGTGTTGGAGCTGATCACAGCTGTCACTGGGGTCTTGGCAGGTGACCTGCATGTCTTTTGACTGTGGGAGGAAACCATGTCAAGAACAGTAGTGGTCATGGCTTGAGAACCTCATTGCAATGTAAATTGTACTTTTTTTTATTCTAGCCTTTGATTCAAGTAAGTTCAGTTATGGGATGACTGTTCTCAAAGTAACTGCTAAGACTTTAATGAATAAACACCTTTAAACATGAGACAATGGGACAACAAGAGATAACCCAACCAATACTGCACTTTGGGGGCCGATACTGGTGCTGATATTTTGGAAAATTATATCAACTGGTAGTAAAGCCCAGTTTGATTAATTTCTGTACGGGAAATTCAGAAGGCGACTGAAATACTTCAATGTCCATAGCTATAACTAGAACTACATTTGTAAGGCACTGAAATGTCAACGAACCTCAGTGATAATTATTATCTCCAATTTGAGAAAACTTTTAGCACAATGTTGAACATCCTTCCAAAACTGCCTAAAGAGCACAATGCCTCTACTATTAAACAGACCCTGGTCACAAATGCTATGGAAAAGACCCCTGATAAGCCCGAAGAACACAAAGATTTGTATCAGTTTTGCTAAAACAAAACCTGATGGGAGAATTTTCTATGCTAGGATGAGAAGAAAGAAAAACTATTTGAAAGAACAGGGTTCTGTTACATCTTGCAGAAACAAAATAATATAGCATTGCACAATAAGTGGTAGTAATATTATGGTGTGGAGATGCAGATGCAGATTCAAGGAAACAGAATTTATTTTCTGTACCAGGAAGTTCTGATATAGGTGAAGTTATCAGTCCATCATTTGAAGCTCGAGTGCAAATGAGTTATGCAGTGAGCTTCATTCATATAGGTTTGTGGTACTCTTTTTACTGTATGCAAAGTGTTTTGTGTTTTCTCCCAAAAACACTGCAGTACACAGTAGTTTCCAAATAGCACCATGACACTCCACAATGCTACTGGAACAGTTTGTGAATTGACTAAACTAAAGTTGAATTATTTGCAGCACTATGCATGTTGTGAAAAGAGAACTGCACACCAACATGAAAACATTATCCAAAAAATGAAGTATGGCAGGTGGATCATCAAGATTTGGGGCTGCTTTGCTGCCTTTGGACCTGGACAGCTTGTCATCATGGAGGAGAAAATGAATTCCCAAGCTTATCATGGTATCCAAAAGGATAATATCAGGGTGGCTGTCTGCAAGCCAAAGCTTAGAAGAAGCTGGGTGATACAGCAGGATGATCCTAAACATCTGAATAAATCTACTACAGAATGACTTCAGAGACACAAAAACCACCTTTTGTAGTGGTCCAGCCAGAGCCCAGACCTCAGTCCTATGGAGATGCTGTGTGTGACCTGTGTAAGAGGTCCATTCACACGAGACGTCCTAAAGAAACGTCTTGATGCAGTTCTGTGAGGAGGAATGGTCCACAATTTCTCCTGGACATTGTGTATGACTAATTCACAGCCACACTTACTTATAACTATATGTAATTGGATTTATAATCTGCAGCACAGAAACATGCAGCACAATAGCAATGCCTCTTTGTACCATCATAGTGTCCTGTAAAAGTACAATTTGCTTTCTACCTCATATTTTATAATTCAGTGTGCTGTGATAGTTTTGGTAGTTGGTGGTAGTTTTTTTTCTAATAACAGCACGTTTAATTGTCAAAGTTGCAAGCCTTGCTGGTCCATCTATTCACCGATCCTCATTACCAAACAAGAATATCAACATTGGACACTATTACGTTCAGTGTCAGTATTTTTAACAATCCAATTTCAAAATGTTAATTACCATTTGGCATGAATTTTGGTCTCCTCTATGAAAATCAGACATGCTTATTTGCTCATCCAATACCTCAACCTCTGAGACTTATAATGACCTAATGTTAATATGAGTCCAGCAGGTTATTACGAACAACAATAACGTATTAGTTATATAGTTTGGTGACCTCTAGTGGCTGTAGTAAGTAAGACATGAACAAAGTTAGGTAGCGCAAGTGAGAGACAAGGACCATCTTAGGCGAAGTTTGGGTCAGAAAAGGCTTTCCCATGGGAGACTGGCATATGATTCCTCTATGAAACATTTTATCCATGACCGTTCATCAACATTAACCATGATAATTATCATCATCTTGGGTAAGTCAAACTACAATGTTTTTAATAAACCTAACCAAGTTGTTTTATGCCATGTAACGTAATTCCAAAATCATAATCATGATTGTTTCCATGACGCCGAAGGTCTGGTATGCGAGTTGCTTTTTAAATAACTATTTTAAGAGAGTTTTCTGTGGTTTATGAGAGGGTAGGAACAAATGACCAGTGACCAACCTGCTATTAAAGATAGCTCTCTGTACAATAGTATTTTGTGTGTATATACGCTGAATGTGTTCAGGCATAGTATAGAGTGTAGCTCATGTGATGAGCTATGACTTGCTTGTAAAGCATGAGTGAATCGTCAGCCATGATGCCACCTGTGTTGACAGACAGGAGTACCAATAACTAAATAACACTGTCAAGACATGCAACCATCAGTAAATCATGTGTCCAATATGGACATAATGCCTGGGATAATGGGCTGGTCCACCTGACCTGAGTTTTTGTGACTGTATATCAAGGTCATGCTACTTCCACCTTTGTTCCAGACAGTCATTATTAAGGAGGCTGCTTGTCAGTTCAATGTAAACATGGCTCATACTTGAACATTCGTCAAATGATTGATGCTGTTGTTTTTCTTTGAATAACCATGTTCTCATAACAGCTAGGCCTTAGTGTGGCCAAGTCCTTTTCATACAAAGAGGTTTTCAAACTGATTCCTGTAGCAAAGTAACAGCACTAGTTTGTAACTCTACACTGTATTCATAAGAAGCTAATTTATTGATAGCTCCATATTCGACCTTGGGTGACACAATGTATGTCCAGTCTGGCCCATTTCTGAGTAAAAGTCAGTCCTGTGCTTACGATTAATAGTTTTAAATGAGTGGTGGAACATACACAAGTATTGAAGATAGGTGACTTTAGTTTAAGAAGCAAAACTAGAAATGCTCTTTCAGACATTTTGTCAGAGAATTAAAATGAATAAATGTTTGTATTAACAGAGGTATGGGAGAACACTTGTAACTTTTATGACGTTGCCATGGGGGACAGCAACAACATACAAGGCATTCATCAGAGTCTCAGGAGAAGTCACAGAAAAAATTTTCCCCTAATGAAAATGACAAAAGTGCTAAATGTGTACAGTGAAGTGCTGTTTTAGAAGCTGCTTTATGGCCTCCCTTGAGTTTTACATGAGACATGGTGGCTAGGGTGCACAATGAAATAATGGACAGGTTCTGGGGCCACATTTAAACCAAAGTCTCCTTTTTTCCATACACTGCCAAGCCAAGAAGAGTGGAGCTTTCACTCTTGTTCCCATAAATCTATCACTGATCTGTTAAGTGATCCTAAAAAAGGAACAGGGGTTTTGTTTGTTTTTTGTTTTTTTTGCTGTGTTTTACAGTATTTGATGATGCTAGCAAGTGGCAATTAGAGAGCAGCTTAAATGAAACATTTTATGGACTCTGGTCTGCATGGTTTTATTGCAACAGTGGAAATAAGCATATGAATGTTTCCAGTGCCACATTCCTTATGGGTTCAAAATGGAACAAACCACATTACAAATATTAATCTGTGTATTAATGAATTCCTAATGGGTTTTGGGAGAGCTTGAGAACCAAGGACAAAATCATACTTTGTCATCAGGTTTTCTGTGTAGGACCACGGGGCAAAGAAAAATTAAGTGTGAAGGAGATTGAACATGTTGTCTTCCTGTTTGGCACCAGCAGTAACTAAAATTCAACACTTGCTATAAGTCAAACATTGAATCCACAGTAGATCCACTGGATACTATGATGGATACAGGCAGTACTTTGTACATAACAAAGACCTGAGCATAATGCAGCTCTGCAAGATCACATCATCACATTATCCTCCTATTGTACTTTGCAGAAGCAAATTACAATACCTGACATACTTTCATCTGCCCTTTATGTATATGCGTGTAATGACCAGTGAAAGAACAGTAAAAGGCCTTTCATTCAAACACAAGCCAGAGCAAACATCTCCAATCCCATATAATATAATATATAGATACATTAAATAATAAAAAATCACTCTAACCTTTATTTATCCGACAAAAGTAAAAATAAAAGATTTTGTTGTATTTTGGATATATAATCAACTTTAGAGTTTGGTTACTGTGACATACTTAAAAAAAAGTTGGGATGGCAATGTTGATGTGATTCTGTGATATCTTCACATACTGTATATGCACATCATCCATGGAGTGGGCACTGATGCACCCCCATTGTGTCCATCTGAAATGAACTCTGGCCCAAAAAACTTATTGGCGTTTCTGCACATAATTGAAATTTCACTTCATCCTTATGTAATAGAATTTCAGGTTGCATTTCTGGATGCAGCAGCTGAGCCAAATAGTTTCTAGCGAGTACTAACAAGCCCATGTGACTATATTCATCATGGTAGTGTAACAGGTATGTCATTGTGTCTTATATTTCCCCAAAAGTCCATCCATTAATTTTCTTTCTACACATGTATTTGTTTTCGTTAATTGTATTGTATTTTATTTTGAGGGAGCTTTTATTTTGTCACATTTTGTTGTTTGAACTCTGACCCGTCGATGACGGCACTTCCTGCGAATTCGCACTGCTTTCCTCAGTTGGCTAATGGCGTCCTGAGGTGAGTGAGATTATGTGGGTGCTCCCGCTGTTGTTGTGTTTATACGTGATTAAAAAATGCTAAATGATGGTCTGACACTTGCAGTTTAGAGAACACATTGTGTTATATTAGTTTTAGCGTTTATTTTGGTTTAGTTTTTCGTTTGTTTGTACAGCACTTTAATGTAACTTAAAAATTAGCCATTCCATGCTAGGCTACGGGAGCACGCGGGTGGTTTCTCATGCGGTCAATTGTTGTTTCTGTTTCTTTTAAAGGTGCATGTGAAACTCCAGTAAACCAAAGCTGCTGTACTGATAATTTTTTATTTTCATTTAACACAGGTATGTTAGCTCCCTCACTATTCTGTTGTTGTCTTTATTGTCTTTTGTCTTTTTTATTATTAAGAGTTTAAATGTTTTCATAAAATTGTGTAGCTGTAATTTTGTGTTCAATGATAAGGTTTCACTTTTTCATAAAATATAAAATTGCCCCAGGGGATGAACAAATTAAGAGTAAATTGTTGGTTAAGATGGAATTGTAATTATACGATCAGCCTGTGTTTTATTTTGTTAAATACATGGTATAACTCAATTGGCTAGTGGCCGTCCTGAGGTGCATGTGAAACTCCAGTAAACCAAAGCTGCTGTACTGATAATGTTTTATTTTCATTTCACACAGAAAAGAAATGTCCCTCCTGGTTGGCAAGACAATGGTTGTCTTTGCTTCACTACCATAGCATACAACACAACGCAGGTTTCTTTCCGGCCAAAAAGAGAAGTTACACTGCAGGCCGGCTACAGTAGCATGACAATTTCTCAGTGCCATTGTGCCACATTTACACAAAAACAGTGGTTTCTGAACTTGGGCTTAACACAGTAAGATTTCACATGAGTTCCTGAATTTTTATGCCTTCGTGTTGGCGATATCCAGGGCCCAAGGCATTATGCGTTTGGGTCACCCAATTCTTGTCAACATATCTAAGGAATTCCATCAAGTTTGGCACAGCTGTCAATTTAGACTCAGTGATGAACTGATTAGATTCTGGTGGCCAAAAGTGAAGGTCATACTGACTTTGAGTTCATCCAGTTTCACGCAATATGTGAAGAATGCTTTGAAGGAATTTCTTCAAATTTATTACAACTGTCCATTTGGAGTCAATGAGGAACTGATTCATTTTTAGATGACCTAAGGTCAATGTCATAGTGACCTCACCTTCATCCAATCCTTGTGAACAGATATGTCAGGAATGTGCTGAGGGAATTTCTTCAAATTTGGCACAATTGTCACTTGTGGTCAGGGATGAACTGATTAGATTTTAGTGGTCAAACGTCAAAGGTCAAAGTCACAATGGCCTCATGTATGTCCCATTATCACCATTCTCATCAATGCGATATCTCAGAAACACATGGAAGGAATTTCATTATATCTGGAACAAACAGATGCTGCTTGGACACATGTATAAACTTATTAGAATATCAGTCTGGACAGACATGTGGGTAAACTGCAACTGTACTAGTTAGCAGAGGCATACAACCACAATGCAGTTATTCTAGTTTCACAATAATAAGAACTGTACATAGTGACCTAAATTCTTTGCTATCTTCAATTCTCAAGTTTCACAAAGTTTATCACAAAAAGGATGGGTCACATCCCATCTTTGCTTACAAAGACTAAGCCTTTGGATGCACCATCTATACCCAGTTGTGATACCCTCACCTGTTTAGCATCTGTACCAACGTTTTTTGAGTGTTGGAGCATTAAACTGTAAATCTGCTTTTACAAAATACAATTAAGGTTGATCAGTAAAAACTCTTTTCTTGTACATTTCTCATAAATATGGATAAATAGACATAGATATTTTAGAAAAGTCACTTTTTCTTTTTTGCTTTTTAATATAGATAAGAAAAACACAATGTCATTACACAATTAATATTGTTAATACAATTAATTTTCCTTGAATATATTGGCTAGTTTTACAAATTCCTTAAATCATGTTTCCAAACCATATTCATTGCACTGGGCAGGTTCTGCCTGAGCTTTTCATGCCTTTGGGATGTGGTTGAGAACCTATTGGTGCAGACTGGGATGTACATATTTCCCTTTTTCTGTCAGTAAACACAGTAAACCACACCTGCATGCTGTGGTTCTTTAATATTAGAAAGGAGTTCTTCTAAGGAACTAACAAACATGAAAAACTCATTCACATTATACATTAAATGAACCCAGCAGATTCTTCTTCTCTTTCAGTTTTACTGTAAAGCCAAATAAAACTGATAAGAAAATAACTGGCAATAAATACCAGGTGTGCCATCAGATTGCTAAATTACTTTGATTAGGCTGATGATGTCACAGGTCTATGTCAGAATTAATCTACTAGCAAAAACTTATTTTTGTAATAATGTTAATATAAATTTCATACAAAAATGTAATTATGATTGCAGTTTAGTTGCATAAGAACATAATTTTGAGGAGAAAGGGTTGATAGCTTGGCTCCAGAGAACAATGTCAGTTACATGTTCAAAATTCCTTGCAGGATGTCACGCGGTATATAGTATGTGTCCTTTTCAGAGTTCACTGAATCTGAAAATCAGACAGCACTCAGCTTTGCAGAGGCATAATCACCATTACGACGTAACACGTGAAGTAAAAGAAGACAAAGAATGTGGGTTGTTTTTGTAGTAGGTAATCAGTTTGGAAAAATAGGTTCACTGTGGCCTTACAGTTCCCTAAAAATAGCCCAGTGTACTTCCAGTTTATATGCATAGTATCCTCCATTTCTGAGTTCACAAGGTAAATGAAATTACACCATTCACATTACAAAATAGGGGGCTAGACTATTTTTTACAAATTTACCTGTTGCTTTTTTGCCTTGGGGCCCCTGTAAAGAAGCATCCATGCAGCTTTTAGCATCTGATTTAGCATTGTTTGCAATGGTGATTCCCTGTTTACTTAATACTGTGCCCTTTCCCACTCCCTACTATCTTGAGAACACTACTGTCTTCATGACTTATTAATAAATATCTCAAAGCAGCCTCTACATCATTAACAACATACAGAATATCATCATAAAATTTCAGTTGATAAAGTAGTTGATTCATTAAGTGCTGTTTCAAACAGTGTACCATCCTGCTGTTTTCATTCTGACAACTACAGGGCACTAACCACTCAGATTCTGACAGCCCACCACTTGACAGAGTCCTCAGCATGTCACATCAAGCACAGGTGAGCCAAAAGGACAAAAGGTCAGGAAGGAATTTAAAATCAGAAAGTGAGCAGAAAAGAGGGAGAGATTGAGAGAAAGCCGTATTTTTCTCCCTATGGTTTTCATAAAGGCAAGCTCTCTGATTGCCAGTGTCAAAGTGACAGGGTCTTTTATGAGCACTTGGCGGGTCCCCGCCCTGGTTTGTGTAGCCAGGCAGTGATAGCAGTGCCCATTGTTGGGCTACGGAGAGAGGCGCAGCCCTCTGCTATTGAGAGGGGAGGGGCCCGGCCGTGCTTGCCCGCCCTGTGCAGTGTGTTGGCTGAATAGGCAGCTAAGGTGTCCATGCCCCCCCAGTGCCCTTCAGTGTGGGAAAGCTGGAGGAGAAAGCCCCTGCAGCATCTTGACGGCGGTTGACACAGGATCGCGTGCTAGCTTTGGACACACAGGCCACCGTGAGGTGACACTCCACACTGATGGATACAGTAGGAGAGTCACACTCCCAGACTGTGTTAACATCTCCTGTCAGAGATCAAACAGATCAAGTTCACATGTGCCATAATGTACAATACGTGTTGCATTGTGCACACTTGCACTGTGCACACAGAGACATGGTATAGACCACATTGGCGGTGTAAGATGATACTCTCTACAGTACAATAAGTATACAATCACCACACATGCACTTATACAATCATATCAGTGCACATGTATACATGTTATACAACAACAAATTACAGTACATAATGCAACGTGCCTCCAATGCCTTGGGAAACTGACGCATACAAAAATCTGATAAGATGCGACCTGTTAGTAAAGCTCTCGGGAACAATATGTGATACATTACATAGAACAAGTTTCAACATGAATTTTCTGGGTTACTACCAATACTCGCTTATCATAAAATAATCTTTCAATTATTATATTAACTGCAACTAGGTTCATCCACTGAATAAACTGCCGTCAACACTTTTTAATTTTAACTTTCAGTCAGTTCCTTTATTGCTTGGTATGTCCCATGTGATTGGTCTGTGTTGCAATGCTGCCATTCCAGGCATTCCTACGCATAAATAGGACCCCACGGAATGGGATAAAGACAGCAAAACAAGACAACATATCGGAGGCATATTTAAACAAGAAAATCGGTGCTGCTTTATATACAGCAACACATGGACCAGAAGTGGACAAATTTAGGGGACTCCTGCTGTCGATGTTGCATTTAGATTTTTCCACTTTGTTGTTTTGTTTTTTTGCAGTTCTTTTGAAAGCGTCTTTCTTTTTCTTTTTTTCTGAAATTACCATCACATTAACCAACAAATAATGGCACATATAGTTGTCATAAAGGCTAAAGAGGGTAATCATATTTTCCAACAGATTTGGGCCAGAAAAAATTCAAATGTCTTAGCTGATATTTATAATGTGCAGTGTGTCACACGCAGAATTGATATTATTGGTTTGTCAGTCTTTGAAATGACCCCTGGTTAGCACTGATTAATTGATGCAGTTTCTCTGGGCAAGTTAGTGGCAAAGCTACTTGACACATGTGAAGCAGCTTGAACTAACTTCTGAGGGGGGAGGCTGAACTGGCTTCACCACAGTATGGCTGTTGTTCCAGCGCCCAAGGATTACAATTAACCAGCCACTCCTGTTGAGGCTTAATGACCAAACACTGCAAAAGCCATCAGCAGGGACACTTCCTGAACAGCGCTGTGTTAGCCCTAATTGGTTCTGGCACAGCAAGCCTTACTGTTTATCTCATAGCCAGCTGAGAAGAATCACAGTTAAGAACGAATTAAAACATCTTGATTGTAGAAAATTCAGACTGAGTGACTGAGTATGTTATTTTATGAGACCAAACTGCTGTATTTTGGATATATACAATTATTACTTAATACAATTCTGTCACCACAGAGCTTTGTTTTAACACTAGTTTTGTCTTTCATGAGATTTTGGAAATATATAACATTTGAGAGGGGATCATGGAATCTCCTATTTTTATAAGAGGACCATGCCAACACATGTCCAAGCTCAGAGTCAAATGGGGCAGGGGGCTTTGGATGGGAGGTCCTAGGGATTTGGGTAAACCATCTGTTGACCAAAGCTTTTGGGAAAGAGCACTAATATGGATTTAGGATATTATTCTCTCTGCAGGTGGGATGGTCAAAACCCCTGTGGATTTCTCTGGGAGGAGGGGGGTGAGCCTTAGGAATAAAAAAAAAAGATTTCAAAAGAGGGACAGGGCAAAATGAACTGGACAAATATGCTGCATTATTGAGCTTTTCCCTAATCCCCACAACTCATTCATAGCTTAGCAGAGTCAGGTATGAGGGTTTGATAAAGGGACAGAAAAGAAAAGGGAAAAACTCATCAGTGGATCAATACAATTTTTTCACTCCAAATAGCCACAAATATTTAAGGTGGCATTTTCGTTCTGCCACACTGCACAGCAACAGGAGTTTGCTCTCCACACAAGACTTTGAAGACTCACCCTTGTGTCTGGTAGAGGTAGAGGGACTGAGGAATTAACAGCACTCTGGTTCTCTAGCCGCCCTGGGTTATTCCAAAAGCAGCCGTCTTTACTGAGCTTAACAGTGACTTGCCCCCTTTTGCTTACTTGTTTGTTTATCAGGATTGTACAACAGAGCTTTAAGCTGCAAGGTGCTTTCACTGTATCACAGAGGGGGGATGATGCACAGATCAGCACAGTTGTACCAAGAACAGAAAGGGGACTAAATCTTTTGTGGACACAAATAAGCAAGGTGGTTAATAGAGGTTTTTAATGAAATGATATTCTGCTTATACTCCAAGACTAAACTGACTTATGTAATAAATATAAACATCAGTTCAATCCGATACCTACAGCAGGTATGCCAAAACAAACCATTAAAGGTATTTGCTAAAACTACTTGATTCAGGACTTGGATTTCACAAACTCTAATCTAAGACTTTGGAGAAAAATAGATTTTCCAGTCTCTCCGATCATATGATGCCCATTGACTGCCCAATGAAAGGATCTGGACTTTGGCTGTAGTCAGGTGAAGAGTGTCCAGGTACAAAGATAAAACCTCTTCGCATTTTGAAATTTAGCTGTTTTTAGGCTGAAACAGATGTTGAGCAACTGTGAAAGTATAAAGACCCAGCATGCCAAGCTGTTATGTGCTAAATAGTGTATGTTAACCTTTGCAGAGCATTTCTGTGTATTCAAATTTAAAATAAAAAATAATAAGAGTAGCAGAGTTTCATGGCTAGAGGGTAATCATCCATGAAAGAGGTGGTGATGATGGGAAGCTCCTTCTCAGCTTCTAGTCAGTAAATTACAGCTTCCCTCTAATCCGGCTCTGATCCCTCGCCCCCCCAACACACACAAACATACCCCCCTCCTCCCGCCACTCCATTTTCCAATCTGGAGATACTGAGTGAATTGATTCCAGGAAATGTCTATTTTGAGGAACAGATTGTGGCATTGTTGTTGGCTCAGTGCATTTACATGGGAGTGGAGGCAGGAATGATTAACCCACCATACTACATTATGCTATGCACAGCGCAACTGTCTGTTAAAGTGGCCTTTCCTGTTTTGACCTGACATCTCTAAACACAACATATATTTAACTCACTTGTGAACATCAGTGGATATAAAAGCAAGACTAGCGTAGTTCTAGTAAATAGTCCAGGGAAGCTGGCGGGCGGTTAACCAGACATAGTTTAAACTAGCCAATTACTCTTGAGGGCTTCTCTCTTTTGGAAACAAAACTTTGAAAACCTTTCCAGTTCATATGTTTTCAAGTCTTCTTCACCTCGCTGTGGTGTGTAAAACTATAACAGGCTCATTACTGCCCCCTGCAGTTGGAGGAGCCTAAAACACCTCTTGGTATGTTTGGTGAAAATTGCAAATAGTGAGTGATTTTCTCCACAAGAGTCGCATGAAGAAAAGTGAGGTTTGTGATTTACCAGAAGTGTTTTCAAACACTTTTATTAAGGTTAATGAGTAAAGTTCAAGGTTGAAGAATAACTGATTTGTCTTGCTAATATACTGTGTGTCTGTCAACCTCCATTAAAGGTTGAGCCACTGCCACTATCCTGAGCTTCTCTACAGGAGCTTCTGGAATAGTTGGATGCTACATGTTTTCCTACTGCAAATTTACAATAAGATCTGGTAATGATGCATGATGTAAATTCATAGCATCACCATAGTTATTACAGTTTATCATGAGGGGGACATGGGTGAGATGGGTCAGATTAATTTTTAATCATCAAGCCATTAAATGTTCATGTTTTTCAAGAAATTTGTGGAAGAGCATCATTGGGATTAATTCATGGTCAATAAAGACAACTTAAAGCCTGATTAGTGGACTAGAATTAGTTACAGTTACAGAATCTGGCTGGAGTGATTCCATGCACCAGGATATGTGAATCTGGCCACTTAAAGGGGCTCTGTGGTTTTGGGCTGATTAGTTTCACTGATGTCCTTCCTGATGCTGATCTGGTAAACTGCACGTCTGGTCACACGCTGCAAGAAAAAAGTCATTTCCCAGCAAGCAGTTTAATCAGAACCATACACAATTTAGATGAAAACAAATTTGATTTTAGTACTACTATTTGAACACTACTGTAATCTGTTATCAACCACACTTAATTTGTGTGGATTTTTGGCAAATGACCAGGTTGAAGATTTGGAAACCTCCATGCTAACCACTAAAGAAGGATGATGAGTTTGATTAATCAAGGGAGACTCAGTGATCAGGAACACATACTACTGAACATGCAGCACTCAGTGAAACAAGACAAAAAAAATACAGTCTCTCAAACTGTAATTCAGAATAATTGGCTAACTTCCTCCAGGAATGGTTCTTTTTGATTGTTTAATGGTTTGCAGACATGTGGGTGAACTAACTGGAATCTCGTCAGATTCTCCTGGGGATTAACAGGGTACATGTTGGAAAGAAACCCAAGAAGGGTTTTACAATTGGAATAGAGTTTAATTTTCTCATTGCAGCAGAATTGCAGTTGATCATCTAGTGTTTCCTGACTGATTGAAAATATATAACATTTAGTCCCCTCTGAGATCGGCAAGTATGCCAAGTATAACCTAACAGATGAATTTGATTATCTATAATTATTAATTTTATAATTATAATTAATGTAATTGTCTTAATATTAAACCTAATATACTATATTCTACATGAACAGGTGACATGTTTACAAGAATGTAAAGAGAGAAATGTAAGTAGAGAAATTACTTCCAAAGTATGACACTCAGCCTTAGAGATATGGCACAAAGTTCGGATGTCTGAAAAGAACCTGACAGTAGAGCCACTAATCCTTTGCACTGATATGTCAGGTTGCCTCCTGGGAGCACATTCAACTGGTAGGAGGACCCCAAAGGTTGACCCAAAACACATTGGAGAAATGATATATTTGTGCCAGGTAGTCACTTTTCTTCCCTCAGTATGAACTGGAACTGCACCTCTAAAATGTACTGGTATTTCCAGTTTTTTTTTAGGTTTCTACTACTAGGTTTTGTACACCTTTCAAGGCATAAAAATGTAGTAACTAATATGATATTCCTGTATCTAACAAGGACTGGGTCTACTGTCTATATCTAGTACATGAAAGAAATCCGCCAAGCCTTAAAGCTTCAGTGTGTTTGTCATTCTTCAGCACATGTGGTGCTGTTCAGCATGTTCAGGTGTCAGTCTGTATGAGAGTTGGTGCCAGCAGCTGCAGAGTGAGTCGAGTTTGCACAAGTTGAACTGGTTGTCCTATTTTTGACGCAGGCCTACTCAATGGTGTCAGCTGCAGCACATACAGCTAGAGAAAGCCCTGAGGGGAAAACATGTATCAATCAGTCTCCTACTGCACTACTGGAAGCTAAACTTTGTCACACAGTGCTAAAGTGAGATCTTAGAACTATTTAGGGTTAAAATGCTTTCATTTTCATGTTTTGTAGTTAGTTTAGCAACTTGTTGTATAAAAGGCAAATTGCTGGGAGAAGGTGTATGCTCTTGCCAGCGAGGGTGGCTGTGGCTAAGGAGGAAGAGCAGTCACCTGCCAATCGTAAGATTTGTCATTCGATTCTCGGCTCCTCCCGTCATATGTCGAAGTGTCCTTGGGCAAGGCACTGAACCCCAAGTTGCCCCTGGTGTGTCAGGTGAGCTGCATAGCAGCACTGCCGTGAGTGTGTGTGTGCGAATGGGTGAATGAGAAGCAGTGTAAAAGCGTTTGGAGTACCAGTAAAGGTAGAAAAGTACTATATAAGTGCAAAACATTTTTATTTGGACATTACAGCAAGAGCATACAGCTATTTCCAAGAGGCAGTGTGTCCCATAATAAGTTTTTAACAAACTTGCATAAATACTGAAAGAACATAGTGATTTGTTCAACTTGGTTTCACTTTACTGTTTATCTAAACTATTCTGGAAACACCTTGGGCGCCCCAAGGAAGAACTAGAAAACATTGTTGGGGAGGGAGACATCTGGACTATGCACCTCGCTGGACCCACTGCCACGTGACCCAACTTTGGATAAGTGGCAGAAAATGGATGGGTGGTTGAAAACACAAGGTTAAAGAGAGTTTTGATAATATTGCAAAAGAAAACATCTTTAAAAGGGTAAGGACTTTTAAATCTCTCAATTACAACTTGGTTGTTATCAGAGTGACACAACCTAAGTTGTAAATTTGTCAGACTGAGATTAGCTGTCAAGTACTTGTTGCGTTTGCTACTAATGTAGATGGATCTTTTACATTAGTCAAACATGGCTGTGACACAGGAATAAAAGAGACAAAATGGACGAACTTATTCCTTCCTCTTGGTGTTTCTTCAAATCAAGATCATGGAAAAGCCTGCAGAGTGACATGATAAAGACAATGTGGAGGCAGCTTCGATTATTGTACACAAAAACACAGACAAATAGGGACTTCTGTACTTCTTTGTACAATACAGTACAAATATATGTAGTTTTCATAAAAACAATCCCAATCACAAAAAATGCAAGGATACTGTGGACTATTTACTCATTATTTTTATTAATTACTTTTCCATTGTTACAGAGACACATGGACTTGTGAGTGAGTCATTTGTTTGTCCATGAGGACATCACCTGGGCTCACAATGTTCTCTGACAGGACATGTTTGCACACGTCAGCTATCCTCTGAGTTATAGTTACGCCCATACGGCTCTATCCACAACTGTTTCCTTAGTTCAGAGGGAGAAAACGTCCAAATGCACAGTTATTGGGAAAAAAAGAGAGGTCACTAAAAAACATAGTGCTTGGACCTTATTTTGTCATATGATTAAAATGAGAGAACTCAACCCTGAGGCTCTGCATTCTGGTTACAGAAATATTCCAAAACACAAATGTTGCTCCTTGACTACAGCCACATTTCAAACATTCTTCCACCTAGCAACACAGAAAGATAAGATTTTGCTGTGCATAAGGCATTTGGTGTATGGGTTATGTGCATACCGCTGGACATAAGCTGACCAGTGAAGCCATAAACTGCACTACACTGTTTTACTTTTCTTACTTATCACATACCAGCACAGCACATTCAGTCAAACACATCTTGATATTCTGCACAAGTAAACCTATTGAATACACGTTAAACATCTCCAACTGTCACTTTCTGCGGCTGCTGTATCTCATGGCCATGGGTTATTTGAGAATCTGTGATATGACAATGCACTGGGAGACATCAGCTGTCAGCTACACAGCATCCATAACAATTTTTATGTCAAAGATTATTTCACCAGCAGCTTACACACTTTCACTTAATACAATGTCATACAGTTAAATACAAACAGCAAACAACACAATATCTGTGCTGAGCTGATTAAGGGGACATTGTTTCATGTCATCTTTGTCTGGGAAAAAAGTGGCACTAGGAAACAATTCTTCACACCAGCATGTGGCAGTAGACTGGATTTGTCATTCAAAATGACATATATAAGAGTAACCAAAGCAGCACTTGGCAATGTTTGTTTACTATTTGCACACCTCTCATGCTCACCACAGACAATTTACACCTACTTCTAATTGAGAATATGTCTGATAAGAAATTGTGAATGCAACTGGGATCGATTTCTCATCTTGTGCAGTGATTCACTAAGCTCCAGTGGTCTCTGACAGACAGAATTAAGCTTTCTGAATTGGCTAGAAAGTCAATAGCTGGGGCCCGACCAGTGCCAACTCCAAACATGACACATGCTAACCAATGTTAAAAGGAGTTTTTCGTCTCCACTGTCGCCTAGGGCTTGCTCAAGTGGGATTTCTTGGGCTTTTTACGTAATTCTATATATAGTTATAGTCTTTAATGTCTTAAACCTTACACTGTAAAATGCATAGAGACAATATTTGTTGTGATTTGGCGCTATATAAATTAACCGAATCAAAGTGAATTGAAATTAATTCTTTCTGAAGACATGTTCAAATGGTTCACAAATATTATGTACATTTAAATATTTCAAAAGGCTCAGTCATTTCTTAAAACAACTGGTCTCTAGTTTCTTTAAGAAATATTACCCAAACTGGTGGAAATAGTGCACTTGTTGCAGACTATTGGAGTTCTAGTTAGTAGTAAAGGCAGTAGGATCGTGTATGTGGCATTCAATTTAAATAAACTATAGTGTGTTTCCATGCTAATGAAGTACGAGTTTACAATTTTTTTTTATTAGATAGGATACATTTGATTGTTTTTTTTATTTATTGGCAATAAGAATATTATAAAATACTAACCAAATGGTTAAAGGCTAAATGTTTCTGAACTCAGTGGCATCAAAATTAAATTTGCACTGTTTTTACCTTCTTAAATGAACTTTAAAAACTTAAGTATGTGAAATCTTTCTATAGCTATTCATTCTCCTCATACACGTGTACACTCAAACAAAACACTATTTTCTATGAGTGTCTTGTTTCCACCTGAGCAGATTATCTCACATTATACTCCCTGATCTTGGGCTTTCACACACCTTACACCTGGAGATACTGTTTCATTACTGACAGGCAAGAGCACAGAAGAAATTCAGCACAGAACATATTTCTGTTGAAAGCCATCAGGTGGAAACTGATAGACCGTTTCTATTTATTTATCACATAGGCACAGAGTAGGATGGAAAACTAGCAATTATCATCTGGGAAATTCTCACCAAACTTTTCACCTTACATCATATGGCATGTGCATCGACTTTTCACCAGGAGTGGACTTTTCATGGTAAATACCTAAGACTACAAAACTACAATAAAAACCTGCAAAGCAAAGTGCAGGTGATTCAGCAGGTAATTCAGCAAGTGCCCTAACCAAACATGCAGCCTCAAAATTACAGTGTAGCACAGTATTTTAACAGGTGGAGCATCAAGTGTGTAAGACAGTCCTAACATAATGTTACAGTGCCTCCAAACACCAAAACGACATGACAATATGGCCTCAGGGCATGGAATGTCCTTTCCTGCCACTGAACACAGTAAACCTCAGTTCATTTTCAAAAAAATGTAATTTACTCACATATAAACAGCTCAGACATGCTCACACAAACAGGATCAGATAAGTCTGGTTTGCATTGTTTTTCCCCCTTTAACAATATTGCAGAAAACATTTGCTTTGAGAAAAAAAAAAAAATTTGAATTTGCACAACACAAAAGTATGTGAAGGTATAACATTAGAATAAACACAGAGGGATGTTTTCCCCAGATATAGTCGGTCAAATATCTTTCAGTCGACCTTTCTTTTTTATGATTTGTTTTTTGAGCATTTTGTGCCTTTATTTGCAGCCCTGTCTCCTAAAAATTACGTTCGTATAGGACGAAACTGCAATCCCGATTACGTTTTGATACAGGGCGTATTTGTGACCCGATTACGTTTTGTGTTAACGTAATGATCATATGTTCAAAGTGAACATAAATGACAAGTCGCAAATACGTTGATACTGAACGTATTAATGAAATGTTCACAGGTAACGTATTTTTGTCCGCCAAGATATCCAATCAGCATCCGGTTTTCTGTCGGCTAAAATGTCCGACGTTACATTTCCACATCCAGACATGTGAATGTAGCGATTTTAAAATGCTTTATGGTCGGGATCAGGCGTCACTGCAGTGGGTTAGGGTCAGTGAAAGATTGGGGGCTGCTTAATGGATAAAAATATCATTTCACACAGTCGCTTCACAAACAACTTCTGCATTAAAAATGACACCAAAACACAATCTTTTTTCTAACCCAAACCTCAGTACTTTGATTGCCTAAACCCAACCTCACAGGGGACTTTGGTCTCGAACTCGGGTCTCTGGCATGACAGTCCTGCACAGTAAACGGCCTCTATCCACCCTAATATGTGACAACGTGACAATTACGTTCTACAAAAACGTAATCGGGTCACAAATACGTCCTGTAACAAAATGTAATCGGGAATGCAGTTTCGTCCTATACGAACGTCATTTTTAGGAGACAGGGTTGTTTATTTGATAGACTAGTGAAGAGGTGGACAGGAAACATGGGAGGAGAAGGAGAAAACAATATGACATGCAACAAAGGTCCCAAGCCAGACTCAAACCCAGGACACTGCGGTTAAGGTTAGGTTAGAGTTAGGCTATGGCTATGTGGCATGTACTATAAACAATCCCAGTCGATCCTTTTTTAAGGCGGCTTTTGTTATTTATGCTAAAACTCTGAAAGGACAGCAAAATACTGCACACAGTCTTGGTTTTACACAGCTGCTGGCATCCTATTATTAAACATGTGGTGCTTAACGTGACATCAAGCAAAACATATAACCACATGATGAAAATACATTACATATCACTGTGAAAACAATAATAGTGGATGATGAACCAATTATTACAATGTGTTTTTGAAATTTTTTCCCATTGACGAAATCATTCCAGTGCTCAACGCACAACAAATTTGTTTGAGTACAACATGACCAGAAATGATCATTTCCTGAAAGCACCATTGGAGGAGAAACAGGTAGACTATTGAGAATCCCTGCGACATGCAGCTGAGAGGGAGTAGGCAAAAGAACAATAACTGGTTTAGGCTGGAGTAAGACTGGGGTCAGGTTAAGTGTCATGACTGGTTGTTGTAGTGGTTCTGATCTGAACATATTGCTCAGGTGAATCAGAATGTGACTGTAATCATTTATATGTTATATAAATTATATGTTACTGTGTATTATACTATACACACTGCACAACAACTTTGCCTGACTTTCAAACGTTCTCCCCCTCAGTGTATGTTGGAGAGTCTCCCAGGTGTCAGAAGCATATACAAAATGGAGGACCCAAATGCAGACCAGGGCAAGAGAGGGTTCAAACAACGGAAACTTTAATAACAAAAGATGTATACAAACAAGGAAATAAAACTGAACAGAAAATCACTCCCAGAGAAGGCAAAACTACTACACTAAAATAAACACTAAAGACAGGGAGATTGAAGAGTGGATGAAGGAGTGTTGACCAGGAACAGAACATGAACTGACAAAAGAGAGGAAGAGATAGGTGATAGAACAGAAACCAAACCCAAACCAACTTACAGGAGTGAGGAGAGAACCTGAGGAGAGGAATGATGGGTAGAAGGAGCAGAGACCAGGATGAGGATGAGGTGAGGATGAGGTGAGTAGAAGGTAGTATGGCAGGATAACAACAGGGTGCACAATAGGATGAACTGACAAAGGGAAGTGCAGAGTGCAGGGTAATAAATGGTGAGGAGACTAATTGGAAACGAGGTGCAGCTGAAGACAATCAGTGAGTCAGAGTGGAGACAGGAGCGTGGTTAAGGTGAGGGAGGAACAAAGACACCAGACTAGGACATGACCATGACACCAGGAGAAACAGCCCTGGTAGCTGGTCTCAGAAATAAAATGTAATTAAAAGTTCACACTACTTTGTACCCAATGCCCAAAACCACATGTCCCATTTGATATAGACACTGAGGTGGAACAGTTGTGCCAATTTCATTGTCTCTTGTTGCATGATGTCTGGAAAGAGGGTCAACAAAAACAAAAAACAAAACAAATTGATGCAATTATCTCACAGTGAAAGATGAATACCTGTTCTGTGATAGTCTACAGCTATATTAGTGGTTCTGCCTGTATTTCAGCACTGTGGTACTTTGAGCCAAATGCAAACATCAGCATGACACTATGCTCACTTAACAGTACTAACCTGGTGGTGTTTAGGATTGAGGGAGATGTCAACCTTCTGGTGCTAGGTGATCAACAAAGTCATGACTCAGGGTACTGTGGATATAGGACATAGGTAGCAAATTTCATTGAAATCTTTCAAACAGTTTTCAGGGTATGTCAGTCCAAACAAAAAAATAAACAAGAATGTGGGTGTGGTATGGCACCTAGGATTCATTCACCGGACACCATGAATGTCTGTATAAAATTATCTTGTCCAGCAGAGATATTTCAATCTGGACCTGTTGCCATCAGGTTCCCCACTTCAGAGTTTCTGGCGGGTTACTATCTTGACTGCCTTTCATCTTCACTCCTGTTCCCCCTTCTGGTTTATTTATTTATGGTTTGGCACATCAGTGGTAGCTCTCGGACTGCTCTCTCTTCCTCATTTTGGAACACATGCATTACCTGCACCTGGCCCTATATATAATGGGGTTTTTCCCTCTGTTCATGCCAGATTACTTGCTTATCCTTGCAGAAACTCTCCAGGCTGTTATCCCATCTGAGTACCTTTTTTCATGACCCTGTTTTGCCTTGGATCCTCTATCTCAGCCTGTTCACTGTTGGCGCTGGAAGTCATATCTGAACCTTATTTCTCTTGGCTCAACCATATAGTCTCTACTTACTTGGATCCCACTCACCTTACCTGCTCATCTGCGTTCATGTGGCCTCCTTCTACCATCAGCTCCAGTCACTGCACTACCTCAGAAGCCCTCACCATATTTTCCCATTTGGGTGTAAACTACTTTGACAATTAATTAGCAGTGTTAACTAATAGTCTTTTAATGCACTGAAACTTTTTATAACTGATAGATTAACTTGGAGGCTGTTACAAAATACAGTCTTGTAAAATCTTTTCAAATACTTTCACGACAAGAAACAGGTGTCGAGGCATTATTTTGAATTCCCAGTCTTTTTACAGGTAAACTCATAAGCAAAAGCAAGTTTGTAACTTCTAAACATAAATGCTGCTGCTGACATAAAACTCAATCAGTGCTTACATTATGACTACGCAATTAATTTCCTGAGGGCAGATTTTCCCTCTGCTTTGAAGTGGGAAACAATATAATTTTTTGTGCATTTGTAATACCATCACTTCTAGTTTGGTGACTTCGTGTAAAAGGCGTTTGTGTAAACAGTGCTGGGCGGCAGGAGGTCTTTTTACGGTGGTATGAAACGCTTTGGCCTTCATGTTTTTCCTTTTTTTTTGTTTTACAGTCTCCTGATCCTGAAGCCCTGTGTTTCAAAGCTTCTTGAGCCCCGCAAAATTCCTCTACCCCGCAAAAACCCCACCCCTGCTCCTCTGTAGAGCTGCTTACAATGGGCCCTCATTCACCCTATCTCCTTTTAAACACCAATAAAATTTTTAACATTTCCTCAGCAGGCAGTTAAAATTTGGCTGACTACTGTGCATTCCCCACATACTCTGCAGAATCTCTTTGTTGTTTTGTTGTTGTTCCCTGCACATCTCATCACCCTTGGTTTAACTCTAATTTTGAGAAGGATACATTAGGAGAAGAAGGTTATTTTACAAGAGGGTGCCCTTGTTTGTTTTCCCGAAACTTTCTTTGACATGTGAGAGGGATGCCAGAACTTACCTATCTCAAGGGTTCAA
Organism: Sandelia bainsii; assembly: GCA_032362345.1. Classification (NCBI taxonomy): domain Eukaryota; kingdom Metazoa; phylum Chordata; class Actinopteri; order Anabantiformes; family Anabantidae; genus Sandelia; species Sandelia bainsii. The sequence continues at coordinate 19,905,498 of JAUMHL010000014.1, forward strand.
CGGCCATTTGCACAAGCTGTCCTGAGCACTCTTCCCGACTTCCTGAATGTGTGCTTATTTCATCCTCCCTCTCTCCCAAGCTTGATTCCTTTCGTCGTCCATTTTTCTATGTTTTGTCATGCTCACCTGCCCATCTGCCTCCTCATCCTGTATTCTCACTCTCGCTTGTCTCACTGTTGTCCCACCTGCCTTGCTTCCTTTTTCCAATGCCCTCCTCTCTTCTCACTTTCCCTTCCTACCTTTCTTTGTTTCTGCCATTTACCTTTGACTCCATGCTACCTACACAGTAGGTAGCATACACACTGGAGCTACCTACACACTGGATTTTATCTTTTCCTAACACTGCCCTTTCTCTCCTCCACCCCCTTTCCTCATTATCCATGTTTTTACCTTTCTTTTCCTTCTATACATTTCCTTCTATACATGTGTTTAGTCTTCACCTCCACCTTTTTGTACACTTTATTTCTGTTAAATTTGAGTGTCCGCCTTCTTCCTTCCTTCATTTATTTTCTCATCTGATTCCAGCCTCCTCAGCCATGTGACCAAAATCATAAGAAAACCCTCATGACAGTACACTGTGCCAGCTCTGCCATGTGGACAGTTACAACCCAGGGGCAAGGAATTGCTTTTGCAAAGAGCTCCTCAGGCAGAAATTATCTCCTAACCTCAGTAATTTATAGCCTGTTTCCGCAGCAGGAATTTTTCCATGAACCCAAGAAACTTTTGTAGAACCTCAGGAACCATAGCAGCACTTGGACTAGAGGACATGGGGTCTTAATGTTGTTCCTCAGCCATAGTTCAAGTTCTCCAAAATTAAACAACAAAATACACATCATATGCACATCATGTCATAATTACTACAGTCACTAGAGGATTTGAATATATGTTATTTTGGAGTGCTTGCTTAAATGGCTGTCATCTTTTAAGGCCATTTCATGCTTTCTGCTACAGTCTCTGTGACATAAATTTGGCCACCTGTCCTAGTTTGAAAGGATATGGAAAAAGTGAGTGCACCCAGACTGTCCTGGTGTGCCAGCACACGACTGTCTGACTGAAATGTGCCAGATAAGTAAACTACATACTCATTTCATGCGACAAAAATATGTTTTGTTTATCTGGATATCCTCAACACTTTTCTTGCATATTGACTTTGCATACCATTCTTAGATGTTCATTTTTTTCATGTTGTTAATGTTTGTAGTGCATGTACACATCTACCTGTACATAGGTACTGTAAATCTGTGTATGTTCTTGTTTTGTTCATAAGTGAAAATTGCATCACAAGCGTCACTTTTGAGTTTCTCATTTTTAGCCTGGTTATGCTCATGTAAGAGAAGAAGTTGTGCTGATAGTTTAGTCAGAGGTCTGACCGAATATGATACAGCACTGTTCTGTACGGAGGTGTGGGCGTTAACTACTGCACATAAAGAGGTATTTCCAAAATGAATGCAGCATACCATTAGCCTTGCAGTGAAGATAATACAACTTCCTCTTTCCACATGTTAGAACCTGACAGCCAATTGGAGCCATAGAAGTCCACAAGGTTCCCATAGCCAGCAATTAACACCAAGTAGACTGTTGTTAATGTTAATGAGGTGTGATAGCAGGCTGTGTGGTTGTCAAGGTCAAGGCTAGCACTGCTTACAATGCAGAGAAGTTGTAACAAGAGGTAGTACACCTCAGTGCTTATGAGAATGGGTTGAAAGAAGACCACTGTTATAGTGGCCAGTAGGTCTGTGTGTATGCAGGCACAGTAATGTAAAAGACAGTGTGATACTGTACAGTCTTGCCCAGTCTCCAAGAAGAGTTTAGTTTTCTGTTTTCTGCCCCATCTGCACAGATCTAGAGTTAAATTGTTCTCAATTTCCAGTGTATTAATAGTGAGTTATCAATTATATGTCTCACAATGAAAAACTGATGGAAAGATTATGAGATAGTGTTTGGATAATTGTATAATCCTGTCAGCATTTCAACTGAGGTTTATACAAATTCAAACACTACCTTGTTATGGGAGGACACCCACACATGTACTATCTATATATAGACTATATAGCAATAAATAGTGTAGAAGTGCCCCAGCTGGCAGATGATATGAGTATAAATACTTAGCCAACATAGTCCAGGTTCTGTACAGAGTGGCTAGGTTAAAAAAATCAGAGGGACCCAGGACTGGGGCACAGTCTTATCTTTTTACGTAATGAACAGCCTACATTTGACTTTTGACCCCAGCACTACCACCGAGACGTCTGCCAGGCGAAACCACTGTGTGGATTAAGAAGAGAGACTAGGGAGAGAGAGTAAAATGGAGTAAGCGAGAGTGTGTTTATGTCAGTCTGAGTCCAATGTAAACTGCTTGGATGCTGTCTGTCACCACAGCGCAGTTACGTGGTTGTCCTGTTTTCACTGTCCCATTTACAGCTGTTGTGAAAGTACTTTTAGGAGCTGGGGTTATGAAAGCATACGAAGCTGCATCCAACAGGTTAATAGTGCTCTGTGCATAGTGAGGTATTAGCAGCATGCAATCTGTAAAAAGGAACAAACTGCATGTCATGCATGCTAGGGTTTGCCAGAGGGTGGGGAATCTTTAAACTGATGAGATATGTGCACTTTTCTCACATTTGATGCCCTTAAACTAGGCACAAAGTCATTCCTAGTTTAGAGATGTCCCAAACTGACCCTGAGGCCTCTCTTGATTTCTTTTCTCTCTGTCTTTATAGCCACTGACCACTTCAAACTTGTGTTCTGCTAAACACACTATAAAGAGTTAAATGTAGAGGAAGTACAAAGCAGTAGGCCCAAATCCATTTACTTTCGGAACATTAGATTTATTTAGAATTGGATAAAATCATCGGTGTATATTCAACAATCCATAATGAATAATACTTGAAGATATGCTGTGGGAATTTTGTCAAATTTAGTTTCAGCATTGCCTTGGCTGCTAGCAGGGTCATTGTTGTGCTGAGAAGTGAAATGTTACATATCGGATTTCATGCACTCCAGATAAGATTTTCTTCAAGAAGTTGAGCCCAAATCTAGACCCATTTCAAAAGTAAACATGATGCACCTGACTATCTCAATCAGTGTTCTACAATATTCTTTACATGATGTGAAAAATTTCAACCTCGAATCTCATTCTGGTCACGTTGCCAAAGAATGTTTCACTTGTTTACATGATCATCATTTCTAAGTGATAAAACTTGTAAACCGAAACACATTCCTTGGCAAATAAGTTGCAGAGGTAATATTATGAGAACAGGGATATTTAAGTAGTTCTGTCAACAGACGTGTTCCACGAGGTATAGCAAAGTAGACAACTGCAGAAGTACATGGTAAATTAACTGCAAAAGAAATACATCTATGTCTGAGTCTCTGCCACATTTTTTCAGAGTCCAGTGGAAAGACTTGACATTTTAATAATAACCTGTCTAACTAAGGACCGCAAAGTACGTTTTTTATGAGACTTTAAGTGGTATGAAATTATTTTTACATTGTGATGCTTTAACTGTACAATTGCTTGGCTGCTGTTTTATATTTTAGCTTGGCTTAAGTGCCGCTCTGCAGCTCTTATTCATACCACATTAAGCTGTTAATCCACAACTGAGTTTTTTATATTTCAGAGTGTGAATGAGGGGATATGGGGAGAGGAGACACAAGTAGTGACACACTCAGCATTCACAGAAATGCTGTAAAGGTGTAAATACTGTTAAAGGTGTGTTGACATTGGTAGAATTGAAAGTCAAAGGGAGGACAAATTAATATATTCAAGTGTGATTCAGTGTTCACCTATATGAAAAACACTTAAAACACAGTCTGCCAAATTAACAAAGTACTCCCAAGCCCATATGGCTATATTCATTGTGGAACAACGGTTTCTTATGCAGTGCCACCTGAGGACTCAGAGGTCACGCACATCCAATAGTGGTTTCCACCCTTCGCTTTTAGTGAGACTTCCTTTTTAGTGAGACTTCCCTGTAGTCTCTGATTTTTTCACAATATTACTGTATGTACTGTAGATGGTGAAAGACTTAAAGTCTTTGCAGTCTTGTGCTTCTATTATACCTAACCATCATACCCGCACCATGTTACCAATTAATGAAATCATCCAGAACAAAGTTACTTGAATACTTTATAAACCTTTTAGCGTAATTTTGTCTACAAACTCTACAAATTACAATTATAGTTACAGAGAGAATTGATGCCCGCTTTATGAAAAACTCTTAAATTTTCCATGGAAATGACTGTAATCAAAAGTGTTTATAGTTTAAATGCTCCCAAAAGAACAATGAGAAACTCTACACTAAGTTTGATTAGTGCCTGTGGCAGCAAAACAGCTCCACAGCATTATGCTCCCACCACCATTTTTTACTGTGGGAAGGGTTGAGGGCCTTTCCCTTCTTTCATTATTCAAAAGCAGCATCCATATGCCCAAATACTTTAAGTTTGGTCTCATCTGAAAAAAGGACAGACTTCCAAAACTTATTCTCATGTTTCAAATGTTCACGGGCAAACTTGGCTTGGCAGTCTGGCTTTGATGTGCCACTGTGTGAGCAATGCAGTTAGTGGTTTTTGAAATCTTACACTTTTGCCCAGGTTAGACTATGCCCAGGTTTGTTTCTAACAGAATTTGTCTCCTTGTGCTTTGCAATGATGCAATATACAGCTGTTCTAGACACTGTGAAACACTTTTTGCAGTATAGCCTTCCCTCTTCCACATGTTCTTTCGGAGCTCCAGACTGATTTTTTTACTTTTTGGGATGATGACATTACTTCTTATCAAGAACTGGGCCCCTTAAGTAAAGTTAAAAAAGGAGCTCATAACTTTGACCACCTCAATTATAACTACATTCTGTATGAAGCAAACCTGAAGATTACATCAGCAGAAGAAATAACAATAGCAGTAGAAGAAAATAAAAATAAAAGTAAAGAACATCAACAGTACTAAGACAATCAAAAAGTTAATCAATCAATTGCACTATGGCTCGTTTGAGTTGTCATGGCAACTTGACAATTTACATTGCAAATGTACCAACTAGGGGCCTTAACATTGATGCATGTTTTACTATTTAAAGTTTTATGAATTATGCAAACATTGGGCAGAATGTTTCCAGGATGAAGATAAACCAGCACAGCAGCTGTCTAAAACTCTCTGAGTGAGTGTGCTCAGCTAGTAAGAGAGAAATATATCCCATATGAAAATACAGTATAGTATCAAATTACTGACATTGGTACCACATTGGCTTGTACAGTATTATTGCGTAAAACTAGGGGATTGAGACAACCGGACATGGGACCACATAGTGTTTATGTGCTGGTTATTTTGAGCTGCACCCTGGGTCAAACTCCAGGGCTGATGTGATGTCCCAGTCTGCCCCTGGTGTATAAATATTTAACTGACTGTGATGCAGCCACTGATGAAACCTGAGATGTGCGGACTTGCACATCTTCCACTCTAATTCCTTTGAGTCTTGTCCTCAACCTCTCACTTGCCAGTAAATTAAATTACAAATCTGATACCATTGTTTAGTTTGCCTTTGTTCTTTTTACAGTGGAATTACATAATCTAATCAATCCCTTCTTTCTGGTGCCAGCCAAGACACTGCAATTATTAGCTTAATTCAAGACAAAATCAAAAGGTCACGTTTTAATTCTTTTGTCTTCAGCTACTTTTTTACACATTCACAAAATATTCACAATTACTAATTATTCCAACAAGTCCTCCAACCCTACGACCCATATACATTGTTTGTCCCAACCCTCTCATATGACCCATACAAGTGCTTGTTGTAAGAGCGACCTCACATAGGGAAACAGTCATCTGTTGAAACGGCACCCCTTCTGGTGCCCTGCACCAAATTGATGGCTGTCTCTTACAATGGCATCAATATGGCGGCTGGTGTAATACTTACTTTTGCCCTAAATTGTAAAGAACGATGGATGGTGACTGTGTAAACAAAGCCATTCGGTTGTGTTTAAGCCCAAAAATATCTAAGGTTAGTTTAGTCACATGATTAGTTACAATAAAAGCAAAAGACAGTTGTTTCAAACGGGACTTGAACTTCGGTCTCCTGTGGGAAAGCCCTATATTTTTTTAGTCTATTCATCCTCCTACTGACAAATGTTTTAGGGGCTAAATACCTATTAGTACCTTGTTCCTGTACCAGTACCAGTACCTGTTCTTTCCACAACAGGCATAAAGCCATCTTGGCAGATGGATAAAGTCATGTGATTCTGACGAACATTAATATCAGTTCTGATAGCACTGTACTCACCAAAATAATAGCTGAAATATGAGAATATTGCAATCAGGTCTGACTTAGCAAAAAACATGAACAGACAGTCCCCTCAGTGTGGCAAAAACTGTTTAGTGACATGATCAAAATGACTTTAATTAGAGGTAAAACTACAGTACGTGTGAGTGGATCTGAAATGCAGTGTGCCAAAGTTAAAGTGTGGAGTCAGTCTCGATAATCATTTTACCGTTAAAACCTGTGTCATGAATTGACTGACTTCACATTTGTAACTGAGTATGGACAGAAGCCTGATGTACTCATGGCTGGCTGACTAGACACAAAGAGAAATGTATAATCTATATCAAAGCAAATGTGTGGGGTTGTTGAGTATATATTGTTTGTGGTAAAATATGGTTGGTCTTGCTTCCAGATTTTTGCTATGGTTATGTACTGTAAAAGTAAGCACATCCTATCCCTACAGATATGTATTTGCTCATCTAGCTATGCTAACCCACATGAAGAGCAATTATTTGTGAAAATGTCTGGACAAGGAAGTATTACCTTATTCAGTGTTGGCTGGATAGGATATGAACATCCTTTTAACCAGCACAACACCAACAACCAATCAGCAAAGTCAATAATCCATCAGTCAATCAATTCATAAGTTAATCAAACCAACCAGATCGAGAACTTTAGTAGGGTGTTGTGCAGTTTCTCCAGCCAGGCCAAGCTTAATGTCAACACAGTTCTTCCCCAATGCACATTCCAGCTTAAAGTCCAGGCAACGGTCAAAGGAACCAGGCAATTACATTGCAGCGACATGCGTCACATTTTTTGTTTACTTCCCAAATGTTCAGAAGTCTCTGGGTCTTTTGAAGTAATTTCCTTGTATAAGAAGGCTCCTCTTTCTCCCTAAGGGGGAAATAACTCATCATGAGCAATGTGCACAGTTCCAGCTGTGTGCCATAATGTGTTAGAACCAGGGCCGTTTCTAGCTTTTTGGGGGCCCCTTTTTTGAATCGATATGAGGAGTTTAAACCCTTCGATGATTTGTGGCAATGCATCACAGCAGGTTCTCGAAACTGAAATTAAAAACAACAAAGAAAAAATTAAGTTGACCCAAGCAATTTAAGGCTATAGAAAAGAATTCATTAAATTCAGTAAAAAATTCCCTCTCTATGACCATACAGGTGCAGAAGCTTACAAACTTTACAATGGCACCTGCAAATCAAAGATTTTTAAGATACCAGGCAAAATCATGAGCAAAGATTCAAATCAGATCCAATGTCTCCAAAGTCTTGTGTTATGGAATTCAACAATTTGGTTTATTACATAATAAACCTAATTATGTAAAGAGCAGGGGTGTCCAAACATTTTATATAGAGGGCCAGATTTGATGATGTGAAGATTCCTGTAGGCCTCTCAGAAAAAGATTTGACAGCAAAAGTTACATACAAATGCACTGTTTTAAAACAATTTTATTATTATAATTGTGACAATTATAGTTTTTAAATGTCATGAAGCCACACAGGAATGATCAAATTAAAAAAATAAATTACATCATGGCCATGACTGGTTGCAAACCTGGGATAGAGCATTTCCTTACTAGTTGAGCTAACAAGGACAATGTGTGACCCTGAATATGCCTGGTATAGAGTAAATCAAAGTTAACACGCTGGCACAGCTGACACTTACAATGGTTTATAGAAGTTTCTTTCTACATTACAGAGCAAATATAATCTGAGAGATATTAGATTTAATTCTACTAAAATATTTTGAGACTAAACCGGTAGCTTGGGGGCCCCCTAGTGGCCGTGGGGCCCTATGCATCTGTATAGTCCGCATAGGGCAAGAAACGGTACTGGTTAGAACACAGTCCCAACTGAGTTACAGCTCCAAACTAAACCCCCAATTTGCTGATTAATTTAGACTTTTCCCAGTATTGTTTGTAGACAATGGGGGGCTAACAACAGAAAGAATTAACCTGCTAATTGTACACTAGACTTATTAAAGTAATTATAAGAAACAATGAATAGTGACTATGAATCTTATGATTGTCTGTCTATCCTTTTCTCAGTTTTTGCGGAAGTCACAACACAGGATGGTCAATAGATTCTTAAAGGTGTCAACAGGTGCAGGAAGATGTTGATGAAGCACAGTTGATACACAACCTGTCAGAAGTCATATCCTGTCCTTGTCTTTTTGTGTCTTTCTCTCCATGTCTTTCTGTTCCTCTCTCACCTTGGCCA
>JAUMHL010000014.1:19915572-19926208 GCA_032362345.1 Sandelia bainsii
TTATAGTGCATTTTAGGTTCATACTGAAATTTCACCCGAAAGCCAAATATCCCTAACTTTTTGTGAGTAGTGTATGTCAAGTACACTACCATTAAACTTTTTACAGACAGTCATAGTCCCCAGAGGTTGAACACTGTCTATAGCATTCTCTGACTTCTCCTCTCCTCTAACCATGATGTTCAAGTAGTTGAAGGATTATTATATACTGACAACTATTGGATAGAATCCCATGAACTTTGCATGCATGGGTGGGCAACTCTGGTCCTTGGATGCTTTAGCTTGGCTATTGTTGGCCAACTACCTCTACCCACTGCTGATTACTTGGAACCAGTGTGTCCAGACAATCAGAAACTGGATGATGCCAATTCATGTTGTCTCCCACCACTCCATCTTCATCTGAGATGGTATCTTTTTGCTTTTGATTGACTGAACACACCTGATCCAAGTAATCAGCAGTGGGTAGGGCAGGGACAGTTGGAAAGCAGGGTAGTGTTGCCCTTGAGGGCAAATGTAGTACTGGTAATATTGGTACCCAGAAAATGTGTATCCTAATTCCATGTGAAATGTCTTGATAACTATTGGATGGATTACTATGAAATGTTTGAGAGACATTCATGTTTCCTACTGAATTAATTCTAATGACCTAGTAATAAAATTGGATTTAATATAATAAAATCCATAAGGATTCTGATGAGGATAAGGTGTTCTGTAAAATTCACCTCAGTCCCCAGTTTTCACACTGCAATCCTATTTCTCGCCTTCTGAATAATAACTGAACTATTGTTGGGGTTACTGCAAATCATGTAAAAGCCTTAATCTAAAAGCCATAATCTGGATTTTCACAGTAATCAAGTTGTTTCTGAATGTTCTGTGTGAAATATTGCTTTCCAGTATTATATGATTCATGTTTGACTGAAATAACCCCTCTACACTGCTGCAAGTCCCCTGCTGCCTTCCCAACAGAACATCACACACTAATCAATAAGAATATTAACACACACACTCTCTCTCTCTGCGGCTTTCACATTCAACAATGGCACTGCACATGAATAGATCAACGCGCAGCACATGTGAAACTCAAAGAGATAGGTAAACAGCAAGCAGCAAGGGTGCGTGTGATGAGGGAGGGGCTGACAATGGTGGGGGTTATGGTGGAAGCAAATAAGCAGAGAGGGTTTAGGGGAAGCTGCGCGGAGGATGATGGAGGACGGATAGAGTGAAAACCCAGGGGGGCTGACAGTCAATGAGTGTGGGTGAAGGTGGAGAAGAAAATGCCATAACTGCCAAGTAGCTTTAGATTTAGTTATTAATTTTGAAAAAATGAATGAACTTGGATAAAAAATACTACTCTTTTTGCTCATTTTGAGGATAATCTGATATCTGGCTGTTTTGTGATCATCTTATTAAGATGCTTTAGTTTTTTTTTCTTTTGTTTGCTTTTTTTGTGTAGTGTGAATGTCCTCAGTGGTCCCGGTGCCCACCAGCTGCCATGAGTGTCACAGGGTTAGTAGGGCCTTGAGCCACGCAGATAATCAGCTTTATTAGTGCTGTCGCTAAAACCAATTTAAGAGCAGACTAGAGGGATCAGACGGGCCAGCTGTCCACACCAGCGCTGTGGCAAGGATCCTGGCCCCTGATCGCACAAAACATCATAACAAAACAAAACAACAAACCAATTGTGTGTGGTGCAAATTAAACCGTTACCGTACACTAGCCTAGAGAATAGAAATAAAACACATTGATTACAAAATCTGTTTTCTTGGTGCACTTCACAATACTGAAATGATTAAAGGTTACTGTTAGTTTATAGTAGTTTGTTGGTGGATTTAGCATTGACCTGTGTGTGTGTGTGTGTGTGTGTGTGTGTGTACATGTGCACAGGCCAGCTATAACTCACCAGTACAGTCAAAACTTCCTCGCCTCATTAACAAGTGCCTGACCCTGACAGTGACCCAACACCGGCCTCATGACCTCATAGCATTTCCTCCCCACGTAGAGTCCTTCTCCCAGGCTGCCTCCACTGCTAATTACAGAGCGGCAAAAGGAGGCTAACTCCATATTAGACAGAGCCAGTGTGAGGCTTCAGGCAAAACCTTACATCACGTTTCTGTCTGGGACTGTTGCGAGACAGTGGGAAGCATCAATAAAGTTAATCTCAGTCACAGCAGTATCCCTCACACGACACCTCTCGTCCTCTCAGACAGAGGTTTCCAGACCAGATTAACAAGGAAAGGGCAAGTAAAAAACAGGACACAGTAATAGATTGGCCAGACACTCAGAGGGCACCAGGACAGTTGAAATCCTGCCTAAATACCTATTTTACTGACAGTTACAAATAAATTACTCATTTGGTCAATATACAGTGAGGTGAAGAATTTTACCAAGTTGTCAAAGATGGATATAAAAGGGTTGCTTGGTGTGAAGGAAGAGGATTGGTCATCACAATGTATGGGGTCACAGGTGGTTCAGAATGTATAGTGTATTCTGTGCTCTACATTGGTCTGTGTAGGACCAAAGAGCCAAACCTGAAAATTTAAGCTTGTAATATTACGATCATAAATCATAAACCTACCCAAAGAATCTGCTTACACATTGCAGAAAATATGTCTCCTAGGAATATTATCAACCTCTGGTGACATTGGGTGCCGGTGTCCTGCTAGTGTCTAGAGGCTACTAAAATAAAGATTGAGAAGCACCACCACACTATACCACATGAGCTGACTTTGTTATTACACTGAACTTCTTTGTCTTCGTTACTTATACATGCAAATTCTGAAATCTAAATCTAATCTGATTTCATAAGGCATTTAAAAGGATTCAGATTAGAGACGTTTTCTCCTTCCTTAACCAAACAGAAACAAGGAACAGATCTGTCCGGCAGTTCACATTTTCATAATGATCGATGTTATATAATTATTTATGTGAATCTCAGTCAGGCTTGTTGCCATTTGTGTAATACTAGTTTTCACAAATGAAGGCATCCCTATTCTTTATCCTAAACTTTGACTGGACAAAGGAAGCACATTATTCTCTCACCTGGGAAAACAGGTGACCTGGGCAAATGGATGCATTTTCAAGTATTTACCAACTCCCAATTTCAATTGTAATTTAATTTTGTAATTCACCACAAAACTTGCTATAGATTAGTGAATGCAGCACGATCATGATCAACCACTACAGTAGGTCTGCATATAAATGCTGTTACCCAATATTAGTGTTGTATAACAACCATGTCTCCTAAAAATTACATTTGTACACAACTGCGATTACATTTTTGTAGCGAACGTAACAAGAGCGAAACAGAGAAACAGTCTTTCTCTGACCTTAACCCAGTGCTGTGATGTCTGAACCCAACCATAAAACAGTATGAAGAACACTGGTGGAAAAATCTTCCACCTGTGAAAATGAAGAAAATGAAGATACCTTCCCTCTTTCTTTGATAATATGGGATTTAAGGGAAATTTATTGTTTTTCTACTTTACTGAGTCCAGATATGAGATAATACTTTTAGTCTGTGAGATGGGAATGAAAAAAATAAGCCACAAGACACAAATCAGTCTAGTTCGTAATACTGCATGTTCACACACAGTCGAGGAATCATTAGAATGCAGCTATGCCCAAGAGCTACACGCCTGTATGTACACACACATAGCAGCTTGTTTTTCAGATGTGTGTGATTTTGTATGATCATGTTATACATACATAATCACATACACGTGTCTCTGTTGACATGCCTGGTTTCGTTCATTTATCTATGTGTGCACGTGCTGGTTTGTATTTTTATGTGTGCACGTTTGAGTGACTGTGTGCGCGTTTGTTCCCGTGCACTCTGATGTCTGTATCCGTGTCTGTGTGCGTATGCAGGGTATAAACGGCAGATTCTTCTAAGCCAGGAGCGCAGATCTCATTTAATCTGCAGTTAACGGCTGTTTAAACAACCTCCATAAATGTTTAGCAGTGCTGCCCATGCCCTATTGAATGGAAGGCATTTTTCCTTGTGCAAAAACAGGCCGCCAGAGGCCTCAAGGCCCCCCTCCCTCTTTGACTTGCATTTAATGTGTGTAAGAAGGCGACCATTATCAGCCTGACACAATGACACAATTCACTCCGCCTGTGTGTCTGCTATCCCATTTGGGTTGTATCAGAGCCCCAGTCCTGCTGATGCCTATCTGATTGTTAGATAGCGTTGAGTTAATCTGGAGCTAATGTCTGAAGAATTGATGCATTGATGCTTCTTGGTTTAGGCTTTGTCTTTACTGGTATTACTTAATATAATGATGTGACAAAGCAGATTTAGGTAGATGACATTACTATACACAAGTTAGAAAACAGGAGGTGATTGGTCCTGGTCACAACCAAGATGAAATGTGAAGTTTTCATTTTTATTTGGGCTAAATTTTACTTTATGGAACTTTTACATTAATAATGAAAACTATGAAACTAAAATTTGAAACTGCTTTTAATTGTTTGTTATTTGTTTATTTATTTTATTTATTTTTACAAATCCATGGGTCGGCTATGTGTCGTTCTGTGTAGAGTTTGCATGTTCTCCCCGTGTCTGCGTGGGGTTTCTCTAGGTACTCCGGCTTCCTCCCACCATCCAAAGATATGTGGTTTGGGTTAGGGTTAATTGGTTACTCTAAATTGCCCATAGGTGTGAATGGTTGCCTGTCCAGGGTGTACCCCACCTCTTGCCCAATGATAGCTGGGAAAGGTATCAGCACCCCCACTACCTTTAAGAGGACAAGTGGTTAGGATAATGGATGGTTGGATGGAAATAATTCTGAGGTTTTATCATAATATTTAGTTTTACCACAATATCAGTTGTTGAATTTTAAATTTTAATACATTAAAAATATAAGTATGATGATGTAACAATGTTGTTTTAAAGTCACAATATTACTGTCATAAGATTTTCCCGATGCTTTCCCTAGGCTTGCAGAGACTTATTTTGGTTTGGTTGGTTATATCTGTTGGATTACCTTCATTAAACTTTTTTGGTGAGGTTGTTTGTCTTGTCCACTGTCACATTCCAGATGTGATTCCAGCTAAATAAAAGATGATGAGGTCATAAATGAGTAAAATTGTGTCAAATTATAAAGCTATGGCTTATTTCTGTCCCCTGAAGAATCACGATCTTTAAATCTAGTTTAATCTAAGCAGTTTTTGTGCCTAAACCTAACCAAGTTGTTGCAAAGAGAATGGAGGTGTGGTTTAGAGCTACCTTGACTTAGAAAAACACCCAAACAGTGTTGGTGTACTACTCACAAGCAGCATCAACGCATGTGAGCCACGTCTCACAAAAAAGACATCTGAGAAGACCTACAGTACGATCAAGAGTTGTTGATTTGCATGTAGCTGGAAAGAGCTACAGAGTAACCTCATACAGTTTAGATATTCATCGGTCCACAGTCAGACAAATTGTCTATAAATGGAAATGATTTGGTACTGAGGCTTCTCTCCATAGAAGTGGGCACCCTGCCAAGTTCACTCCAAAAGCACAACGCAGGATGAGCAGGAGGTGAAAACCTTAGAGTAACAGCTGCGGACCTGAAGGATTCATTGATTTTGGCACAGGCCACCCCTCTTTTTCAGGGTTTTTTCCACCAGCTACTGTACATCATTCATTGACAGTATTATTTTAGATTATTTTAGTGGGTGTAAGGAAATACTCTACTTTCATAAGAACAGTAAGAATAAGGCCACTGCTACTACTATTGAGCACACAGAAACACAAACACACAGTCAGTGTTGTGTCTGTAGAATGGTGATCAGTGCATTTTAGAGGGCAGGACTCCCTTCAGTCAGTGCTCTAGGGGAGCACAGTGATTTACTGTTCCTCTCAGCAGTGTTTTAAACGCTGCTCTGGTCCTTAATGAGCCCCTGACATGCTGCATGTTTCCAGCTTGTTTTCCTTTTGCCTCAGTGGCTACGGCTGCCTGATTGCTGTCTCCATTAAGGGGGCATTCCCACTGACACCAGCATGCGCCTTCAGCCTTATGCACTCAGGCATTACAAGCAATCAACTAAGGCTAGGTAATAAGGGGGTAAACAGAGCACCTGCTGTGCCACTGGTCGAAAACAAACATTCCAAAACCAAGAGAATATTTACAGGTAGACGTTAACTATGGTGCCTACTGAAATAAGTGAGACATTATTTTTTTAGACCGTTCTCTTGTGTGTCTTCCAATCACAAAAGACCAGAAAGCATATATTTCCTATAATACTGTCCTATTGTGTCTGGCCAACTATCTGGCCTTTCACTCCAATGTGCAACATGCTGCAATACCAGAACCTATGAATTTGAGTTATATCAGCAAACTATTAGACTGGCAATCTACTGTGATGCACAGACTCAACAGTCTGGACATTATCCAGTAAATTTTACTCACCCCAGGTATGTACTGCACATGTACAAGCTGGTGCTCCAAGGATTGTCCTCATCCATGGAAATTGAAAAATATATCAAAAATCATCTTTGTGAAATCCTGCCACACAGTCAGTACAAAGCAAAAGCTATGACTTACTGACAGCTGCCAGCACAACAGCTGATATGCCATATCTGCACACTGCCAGTTGCAGCTGGAACAATGGGACATGACAGCCACCCATTGCCGCGTCTGCCCCAACTCATTCAGTAAAACCTAGGACTTCATTCTGAGCACCACAGATCCCAGTATGCCCCACTTTCCCACTCCTGTGTGACCAAATCCCCTCTCTAGGTCTGTCTGGACCTGCCGCGCAGAGCCGCCAGTCCCAAGCGTGCTGTCCAGACGCCATACGATGCTCGCACTCTCTCTCCTCACAGGGCTGGATTATTCTTAAACCACCTGGACTTCAAAATGAAGTACAGTGAGCAAGTTTGGAAACAGTTCACCATAAATGTAATTTATATATGGAATTAACTGTGGCCTCACAAGTTCAGAAGGTTTTGTGTGTTCACACTTGGTTTAGGTGTTATGTCAATGAAGATTCTCAGTGACTTCAAAATCAAGAAATTCTTGATTTTAGTGTTATGGTTACAATCAGGTTTAGGTTACAGGATGGTTTCAGATTAAGCATTTAGTTGTAATGGTTAGGTTTAGGATAGGGCACTAGGGAATGCATTATGTCAATGAGTGTGCACACAGTGATAGTGAGACATGAATGTGTGTGTGTGCGTGTGCTACAAGGAGGAGCTAACTAGATGCAAGGAGTGCTTAATAAGAATTAAAACACTGATAGTAAAGGGTTCTTTGCCTTAGCTCACACAGCATGCAAACTAATCCCTCGTTCTGCAGACTGGATGCAGCTTTGGCTAATTTGACCTCAGGTTTTAGGAGGCAAACAACAAGCTGCACAGGCAGTTATACTCCTCTATTGTCTGTGTTAATGGGTCCTAGTGTATGTGTATATCTGTTTTCCAGGTCTTCATGGTGGTTGAGTATGTTGTGTAGCACAGGTCCTATCTGTTATACCTGAAAGTTGCTCAACAAGATCATCTTGATTCCAGCAGAAACCAAAGCAGGGTCAGTTTAGAACCGCCGGACCGGTGGCTTTCTAGTCACAGGCTTGCTTCTCTTAACTTTAGGCCACCACTTCCCCATTATGTTTCTTGTCTCTGTATAATCTCTATATCATCCCGATTTTTCCAGCTGTTATGTGTTTTGCACACATAACATGTATTTATTGCATGTCCATTCATACGTTGAGCTTTTTTCTTCATCTGAATCAAGGGTTTAAGTGTGAGTGTTGTATGCTTTACCGATTTTAAAACGTGTGATTTGTGATTTTTATTTTGTGAAATTTATTTAAAAGATACATGATTTATAGATGTCTTTCTCTGGGATTCCTACTCACTCTGTAGAGATCAGTGGAGATGTGTTGCAGTGCTCTGTATTGAAAGATAAACGAAAAATGATAAATATGAATGATTTTCACAAGTGCGTTAAGACCACAAAACATTTTAAAGGTCTTCATGGAAACTACATTTGTATTTCCTCAGTAGAAAATAGTTTCAATAGCAACTGTTTCATGCAACTGGGACACTGTCTGTGAGAACGCATGCTGCTGCTGCGGAACTTTATCAATGAAGAAAACGTTTTTGTAATTAGCATAATTGAACACGTAGTTTCTCTGCTCAACAGCTGTGAGGAGCACTTCACCACCAGCTCCCGCTCCGGAAGAATCGTTGTGATCGATGGGGTGAGAGAAGGCTTTTCTCAGGGCGAGTCCTGTTTTCAGACAGACCTAACAAGCCAACAGATGGATGTTCTGTAATGTTAGTGAAAGCTGCAGTTATAACACAAATGATCAACACTGATACTGTACATATATATCTGTTTTGTTCTCCAGGTGTCTGCTGTGGCCAAGTCCAGTGGAGATGCTGTGTTGAAGTTTGAGCCATTCGTTCTCCATGTTCAGTGCAGGAGGCTGGAGGATGCACATCTTATGGTGAGAAAGACTGTGTGTGTCTGACACAGTGAGTTTCCTGCATCAATTCACATTACCAGGCAAATTAAATGGTAACTTCCAGCTGTTCCCTGCATAGTTCATGTGGTCTGTATTTACATATACTGTCAAGAAAAAAGTGTGGAAACACCTACTAACTTATATATTTTATTATCCTTTATTTGTTTTATTCAATCAAATGGCTGTAAATTGATCACAAAAGCCAATTTTAAGCATATCTGAACATATAATAATGTCCAAACTGTCTGACAGATCTCTGACATTCTACTGATCAGTTTTTGCAGACATTAAGGTGTGATTTTCTCCCAGGTCTTCTGCAGCACTTTCCAAAGTTCTACTGTGCTGGTTGCCCAGAAGCATGGCTAAGAATGATGGCATTGGGTGGGGAAGCAAAGTGGGCAAACAGCTCCATGAAACAGAGGCAGAAAAGCTCACTGCTCCACCGCACTTTGGTGTGCCATCATGCACATTTACTCTTCTAAAATGTCATTTACTACTGACTTTACTGATCTTGAGTCCTTTTCCCTCTCCCACCCATGTAAGAGGTATTTTCTTGACCTTGTCAATAGCATATCTGATATTTCTGATTATAGAGGTCAAATCTGCATGTCTGAGAGACAGAGGAGATGTGGTCAGCAAAGTTGATTTCTGGCAGACCTTGTGGAATCCCAGTAGACCCAGTAGAATCATCTGGTGGAAAAGACAGGGAGAGCTGTGTGTCAGCGTAGTGTGAAGAGAAGGGGGTGAAGAACGGAGCCCTGTGTAGAAGCAGTGAGGGATGGATACTTCCCCTGGAAAGATACCTTCTCCCAGATAGGTAGGACCTGAGCCAGCCGAGAGTTGTATCAGAGATGCTCAATTTGGGGACTGCAGACAGGAGGATCTGATGATTTACAGTGTCAAAGGCAGCAGACAGATCAAATAAGATTAGCTTTTGCAGTCCAAAGAGACTCTGCGACCACCAGGAGATCACAGAAGACCCCAGGGTAACATTTAAGAAACTAAAGGCTTGTCTTGCTAATGCCTAATAACAGTCTTTATGAGTCTATCATCAGAAGAACACTGATCATTAATGGTGTGCATGACAGAGCTGCAAAGAGGAAGCCACTACTCTCCACTACCTTACTGCAGTATTTCCATTTGATGTTACTGTAACTTTTACTCCACTACAGATCAGAGGAAAATATTTTACTTTCATTCCACGACATACATCTAAATATCATTACTTGCTCGTTCCTTTTTGCATGATTAGATTCTGATGAAAATCATTATATATTAATAAAACCGTGATTATCATTTATGGATGAACCTCCTGTCACTATAGAAGGTGGTTTAAAATCAGCTCCACCTTTACCTGTTACTGTTTTTGTTCCACAGTCTGTAGGTAACAACACATTTTAGTCTCAATTTTCACCTTTGAGAATTTGTCAAACAAATCTGGACTAAATGTCGACATTTATGTTTTCAACAGCATCAAATTCTACATTGTGTAAAATAGACTGTTTTTTCACTTCTTGTTGCCATTATTCTCACCTTATTCTCAAAATGCTGGATATGCATTCTTTTGACAGACTGGTGAACCTCACCCATATTTAATTCTAACAGAATAATTTTCATTTCATTTTCATTCATTGACCAGTGACTGTGGGCATGTGAACATTTTTGTCCATCTGGCTCCAATTCTTTTTTTTGTTTGTTATTGGTTTCGTCTTTAAGTTTTAGGTTTGCAGATGTTCTGTTAAAAAATGTCAAATTTAGATAAAACCAGGCTACATGTCTCCTGTTTTGACTCTGAAACACTGTAAAACAAATGGGAAAAATGGAAATATGTAAAATATTACAGTTCAAACAGTTTGTACACAGAGCTAAACTAGAGCCTAGGGTATACTGTATAGAATATACTGTATATGCAGATATGTAAATAGATCCAGAGCAACGTTTTTGCACATGTGCATGGGCGGAGTTAGTAGGACAGTTGTCAGTGAACTGTAAGGTTAGTGGTTTTGACTTCTTGTTGCAAATCCTGGTCCGAGGACACACAGGAGAAACCAGGACTCCTCACAGTTCTATGGACACACATGACACTCAGAAACTCTGCGGTAGTGCCATCATATACACTACTCACAAAAAGTTAGGGATATTTGGCTTTCAGGTGAAATTTATGGAAAACGTAAAAAGTTCACAC
>JAUMHL010000014.1:19926308-19936665 GCA_032362345.1 Sandelia bainsii
AGGTTATAGTGCATTTTAGGTTCATCCTGAAATTTCCCCCCGAAAGCCGAATATCCCTAACTTTTTGTGAGTAGTGTATGTGCAGCTATCCAACAACACACAGGGATCAATAAATTTGTCATTATGCTGTGCACTGACAGAGCAGTAAGATAGAATATGTTCATTTCTATTTAACAAAGTGAGACAGAGAAATTAGTCACTAATGGCCATTTTCAAAGGAAGGTTCCTGCCAAAAATAGTGACAAATAGTACAATCATTACCACACTCAGGTCTGTGTCAACATCATCAGGGCGGGGCTGAAGGATTTTGCTGCACTAAAGCTTTAAATCTAAACTGACAAAAAAAATCACCAATATGAATATCATAAATCTAAGGAAGAGGATTAGGGCCACCATCAAAATATTATTTGAGTTCTGACTTTAATCTCAGAATTCTGACTTTTTTCTCTGAATTTTTTTAAGTCAGAATTCTGAGAATAAAGTCAGAACTCAAATAATATTTTCGTGGTGGCCCTAATCCTCTTCTGTATAAGTCAACAAAACTGTATGTAAAAATGCTACAGCAGGATGTAATGCCCCCTTAAAAAACAGTCCAAGGCTGTTTTTCTCTCACTTGATGGAGTTCTTATACTGTATGTATACTGTGATCTCATAGTTTATAACAGCTCTCCCACAGCCTTGAAAAGTTTTTCCTTGTGACCTGAAACCAGGAGACTGGGTCGTCATAAAGTCAGTACTGACAGTCTACAGCCTACAGACTGGTCCACTCACTGGATCATAGAGCCACTGTTTCTACAGGCTCCCAATATGGGCAAAGCAGCTACAATGTGAGTAGTTAAGATATTTCATATATAGGCAGAATCACGTTATTTTCAACAATTTCACATATCAATCTATCCTTATTCCCTAATATGAATCCTTTTAATTGTATAATGATGCATTCAGTAAAAATGTGTTTCCCCCAATGCACAACTGTAGAAACACAGGTGTTATAGTACTATGAGTTCTTGCGTATGATCTGTGTCTTCCATCTACACTTTGTATGATATCTTTTGTACTTGGTAAATGCAGTTTTCATTTATTATCTACCTTGTGACCTGATCACCATTAGAGGGCAGCAGCACCAACGCATGGATGTGTATATTGCGTATACAATGAAAGCATGTGTGTGTGTGTGTGGTGTGTGTGCACGTGTGTGAAAATATATACCTTCCTTTCCTCAGGGGGGTTATACACACTACCATGACACATCTCTCTGAGGAGTTGCTGAATATTGAAATCTGAAATTTGTGTCGCCTCGTGACCAAAACACAGAACAATGACTTTATAATTCACATGTTATTGATACTGCAGAGGTTCACAAAGGAACAAGAAGCCAAATAATCACATTATCGAAGCTCTAAGGCAGACACTGTTTCACAACAGAGACCTTTCTGGCCTCTCACACGATTGTAACAAAGACACAGTGTGTATAGTTCTTGGATAGAAGTGCTGAAGAAATACTAAAAAACATTTGTATTTGTAATGGATAATTGCTGTGAAATCTCTGTGAAAAGTGGATTTACCACTGATGTACCGCTGATACCACAAGGTTTAATTAATTTTCAACCAAGTTCAAAGCATTGAGCTAATAGATAGCAGGTCAAGACTATGATCTAGACTCTAGGCAGGCGTCTCATGTGGAACACCGTTTAAATGTATTTGTATTCAATGTATTTTAAATGTATCTTGAGATATTTGGCATCTACTGTGGGTTCTCACCTTGTCACTCCCTGCAAGGATCTACAAACTCACTTTAACAAGACTGGGGGGTGACGATAATAAGCTTGTTGGGGTAAAAGTAGAGCTAATGCTATATAAACACCAGCATCAAATGATTATGGCAGTAGGGTTTTCAGATGAGCAACAGGAAGCACGGCTTATATAAATAAATGAGCACAGAACAGCAATGCCTTAAATATACCTCTTTTGCACGTTGTGCATTGAGTGTATGTTACAGTGACAAAGGTATGTCATTTTAGGGTATAGCAGGGCACCAAAGTGTTCTACGTGAGCTAACTTGCAAACTTTGCTGCGTTACTGCAACATACTGTGGGCGACAGGAGGCGTTACTTGGCTCTCCATTTAAGGAAATATTAACTTGGTCAGATTCAGATTCTGTTTGTGATAAAGTTGGTGGAAACATGCAAGTATAAGTACAAATGTCCTACTGAGAATTGAAGTTAAGATGTTAAAGGTGCTTAACTTGAACAAAAATCTACACTTATCCTGAAGCTGGAAGAAATGAGAAAAATGAGAAAGAACAAGAGCAACAGAGCCAGTGGTCTGTGGTCGTCTGTCAGGCTAATTTTTGCAGGGTGTCCACAGTGGTGGCACTAGTCAGACCCTTGTTGCCGGCCTTTTTCCATTGCAGCTGAATCAATGGCAGAATTGCAAGCAAGAGAGTCCACTCTGATTCGCTGTTCATCTTAGCAACATATTAACTATTAAGTAACTAGAATACTTACCAATCAAAGTCACTTTACCAAAATACCCAATTCTCCACCACCAGCAGGGCAAAACTGCAGTATTATATCTATATCTACTTTATAAAGGAGCGTCTGAGCCCTGAAATGGATGTGAACTTTTTTCTGAGGACACTGTGGGTGCTAATGTTTTCACTTGTCCTACATTTTTTTGATTGTCTGGGTGCTGATGCCCTCCGTTTAAGGACAGCACCCATCACTGGTGAAAACACATAAGGACATGTGAACTCATGTTCATGGGGACAGTTTTGATTTCAGTGGCAGAGGAAATTTAGAAAAAAAAAATTTTTCATCTGTGCTGGGGTTACATTGTGTCCCTGTGCTCTCTAATCCACGTGTTTGTCGGGAACATGTCCTGCTTCGTGAAGTGGACTTTTAAGCACAATCAATCCACTTTGCTGAGAAACCAGGGGGCATGGTGATAGGAGCTGAAAAACAAAACAGAGCTGGTGAATGAATGCAAAGCATGTGCATGCATAATATAATACAGATTAGTGAGATGGATTCTACTCATTCATTTTTTATGCTGAATTTTAGAGACATTACAAATCCTCTGATATCATGCTGCAGTTTGATTTAGGTGGATTATTGGATGGGTGTGTGAGTGCATGTGGTGGAGGCAACTCTGGGTTTACATTTGTGTGTGGTAAAAATGTAATGGTATAATATTCACTGATGTCATGAGTAGAGAGTTTAGAGCACTGCAGAGATCACACTGTCTAGACTATGGTAGTGCTATAATGGGATTCAGACAGATTACTGTGATTACACTTGTTGTAGTAATACACTGCAACTTTCTGGATTGCCAGCAGGCTTTGGTTTCATTCACTGATGTGCCTGGTTGAATTCTTCAGTTGCTCAGATCCATGCTGCATACAGGGAGGATTGAACATTTTCTACTCCTTATAAAATAACAATTTCAAATTATAAAATAGTAAATAACATAACATTTATATACAAAGTGTTTAAGTTTTAAGGCAGCCATCTATTATTAAGTATTACTTAAATTGCTTTAGAAAATTTCATTTGGCAAATGGTTACATTTACACTTAGAGTGTTTATTCTCGAGTTTGTTCTTTCAATCTTCAGATTTGAAGGCCATCATGGAGACATAAAATGAAGGTCGAAGTGAACATGATGTGCACCAATCGACCATGCACCATCTGAATGATCCAGAACCAGTTTGTTCAGTTCAAACTGGTCATTTGAGGGCCAAAGATGATGAGAGAGAGATAGGACATTGCCTAAGTGAAAGTGAAGATGATAAATCTATGAAGAGTTCTAAATCAACCTCAAAGCAGGATTGGGATTTGAAAAAATACTTCAACTAGAAGAACTTGACTACACAAAGAAGTCTGCTCGCTGGTTTAAGCAATAGAAATGCCCCAGCCAAAGAGGAAAGAGCTGGGGTCGTATGATGCCACCTGCCACCTCTCCACCACCTGCATTCACCATCAGCCACGAAAACGAGAAAAACAGCTTTATGCTGGATTTTTATGTCCTACAGCATCAGCTGTAATCGGAGGCATTATATAGTTGGATTGTCCAGATCCCATTCTTGTGAACACGATATCTCAGGAACACCTTGAGAGAATTTCTTTAAATTTGGCACAAATGCCCACTTGTTCCTTGTTTCTTCATTTAATATTGATACAAATTAGATCATCCACTGCGATGAATTTGCGACCTGTCCAGCGTGTACCCCGCCTCTCGCCCGATGACAGCTGGGATGGGCTCCAGCACCCCCCGCGACCCTTACGAGGACAAGCGGTTAAGAAAATGGATGGATGGATTAGATCATCCAAATCCATGTTTGTAGTGTATCAAACCGATTTGGTGAGTGCGTATCAGCTTTCACATTACACAACATAATGTTGCTGCAAGAATTTTGGTTAGAATTACATTATTTAAATTTGATAGGATATTGGACAATAGCTGCAAAAGTAGCACAGGTAAATCCTGCAAATGCACGTGGTAGAACTCTGCTGTTCTACCACATAGAACAATTTACATTCAGAAACATTTTTTACTGTATCTGATATCTAATGCTTTCTTATTATCATATTTAGGCTTTATTTTACATTGTGCAGTCTATACAAGTAATTTTTATTTTACCTAAAGCTGTGCATAGTTTTGATTTGCATTCTCTGGCTTTTGGTATATTTTTCTCTTGACATTTCTTTCTTCTACTTGTCAATTACAAAGAACTTCTACTAAATGGAACAATGATCTTCTGACTCTCAAGTTGTGCACCGAGCACTTGCAAGATCATGAAGAAAATAAAGTGCAATTAATTTATTTCTGGCTTCATAGGCAGTAAAATACACCTTTGTTCAAGCTACCAGTTTAGTCTCAAAATATTATAGTAGAATTAAATGTAATTTAAATATCTCTCAGATTATATTTGCTCTGTAATATTAAAAGCAACTTCTATAGACCATTGAAAAGTGTCTTTGATATCACTGCAGAAACAGCTGTGCCAGTGTGTTAACTTTGATTTGCTCTATACCAGACATGTTCAGTACTGGCTTGTTGTCATTGTTAGCTCAACTGGTAAGTAAATGCTCTGACCTGATGGTATTCTGGGTTCACAACCTGCCTCGGCCATGATATAATTAAAAAAAATTTTTTTCATTTGATCATTCCTGTGTGGCTTCATTGACATTTAAATGAAAAACAGTTAATGTTTTAAAACAGTGCATTTGTATCTTTTGCTGTAAAATCTTTTTCTGAGAGGCCCACAAAAATCTTCATATCATCAAATATGACCTCTATATAAAAGGTCTGGACACCCCTGCTCTTTACATAATTAGGTTTATTATGTAATAAACCTAATTGTTGAATTTCATAACACAAAAATGTATAAACTATCGATCTGATTTGAATCTTTGCTTATGATTTTTCCTGGTATCTTAAAAATCTTTGATTTGCAGGTACCATTCTAAAGTTTGTAAGCTTCTGCACCTGCATGGTCATAGAGAGCGAATTTTTTTACCTTTTTTTTTCTATAGTCTTAAATTGCTTGGGACAACTTGTTTTTTGTTGTTGTTGTTGTTGTTGTTGTTGTTTTTAATTTTAGTTTCATTCCCACAGATCATTGATCATATCGATTCAAAACAGGGGCCCCCAAAATAATCTTGCACAGGGCCCCCAAAAAGCTAGGAACGGCCCTGTTTAACATAATATTTCAATGCTGTGAGCTCCATAAGCCAGATTCACCCCATGTGTGTTGATGTTATGCGATGTGGGGTGTATCTGAAAAACAATGTGCAATGGAATCTACACCGTTGGACGTCGCATCAAGCCTTGAGTGAGGAAATGCTCTCTGACTTTTTAAGGCTAGCAGAGATCACAACATTGATTGAGCCAAAGATGGCATCAAGCCACTTAGACACACTCACACGCAAGACTCAGGTGAGTGATTTAAAGTGAATCCTTGCCAAGCAGAGATCTTAGAATTCTCAAATGAGGCCATCCCTCCTGCCACTGCAGAGACGAGTTAACAGGTTTAAGACAGTCGAGACAGTCGCTTAGGGAATAGCATGAAGTCCCAGACAGTGCCCCAGTCTGGCTGATGCACCTGTGGCCTACATGTCATGTTACTCTGTGCAACCTGTTTACTCAGTTTCAATAGCTGTCCTTACATTATGACTTCATGTTTTACGCGGAATAATATGTCTTTGCTTTCCAAAGCAGCTGCTTCACGACTATAAAAGACCTTTTGTTCTCAGTTTTTGTCCTTAAAATACCTAGTAACACACAACACTGCATACTGTATGTGGGCTTAGGTAATGTGATAGCAGGCTTGTGTTTGCCTCATGGTAATGGATCAGATACCAATAGGGATTGTTTTAATCATTGTCGGGTGATCTCTCTCAACCGTCAATCACAACAAGGCCTTAAGATGTTTTTGCCACCTATACACTTCAAATGTGTAAGTAACATGTCACTACAGGCAGAAAGACTTGATACACAAGACACTGAGTGACATAAACTTGGTCATCTGGGATTTCGACTTAGGAGGTTTTAAGTGCACTCTTGAAAAGCAAATCCCCTTTCTTACTCCTTCAGAAAGAAAAAGGTGTTTTTATAGTTGGTCCCAGACTGTTGACAATGCAAAGGTTGTTGCCTTTCATCATCACTCATCTGTCTGAGAAAGATACTGTACCAACCACCCACCCCCCACTCCGTCACTTGCAAGCTCGTATAATGGTACATCAAAGCACCTTTACTTAATCACGAGCGCTGCAGTGAGAGAGACCACAACAAAAGCAAGAAACAGCGGGGAAACTCCACAACCTCTGACCTTTTTCAGTTATGAGACTTCCCATGAGGAATCAAAGAGCTCAGATGTGGCAATGAACCCCTTATTTCAATCCTCAGCCCTCCTCCTGCCCCATGAGCTTCGGCTGCATTTAACTGCAGACGCCCCCTGCAATAGACTCTGCAGCAAGAACCAAGGTGGGGTCAGTTATGGCAACTGAATCATATCTGAGAGAGAACAAGTGGATCCTCTGGAGACCACAAAATGTAGATTTCAGAGAGAGGTAGGAGGCAGACAGTCTAAGTCCAATTTCCTTGTCTGTCTCAGCGTTTGAGGTTCCCAGACGGTGTGGTCATATGGGAAAAGCCAGGTCTTTCAGTTGACAGGAAGCATCAAGCTGGCCAATCATGGAAGTTACTGTGTAATATATCAAAGGCAGAGTATAAAAAAAGAGAGGAAGACATGTCAAAAAAGAATGGCCTTGATCTTACACATCTGCATAGCGTTTAGATAACATCATTCACACAGGTGTCTGAAAGCTCTCAGATGAAGTTCAGATTAGAAAAGTAGACAGTAAAAGGCTTACAATGCTACAAGAATACACCTCTGGGGTCAAAGGTTAACCATCCTAGTAGCAGCAATGTTTTACTACTAGACTTCAAACTATGTAATAAACTCGGCTTACACAGGTATTGGAACGTGAAGGTACTAGCAACACCACATTCATTTATAGTTCAGAGGTAAATCCTCTATTCTGCCTTCACTGCTATTTATATGTGATAACAAAACACCATCCAGCAGCACGTAAGGAAGTTATAATGAGCTCCACCTGAACCAACTACAACACTAAAATGGTGCTTTGGGGCTTATATGTTTTTTCATCAAAAGAATGGGCTAAAGAAACATAAGCAGTTTTTACTACTTTACTACTACAGGTTACAGTCACAAAAGTAAATGCATGTTAGGAAATGAGGTCCTAAATGTGGCTCAAACTTGGGACATGGCAATTACACGATCAGAGTCAAAGGGACAATTCATGCTTAGCGCACAGGGTGGCAAAAAAACCCACATGCATCCTAATTTTGTCATTGTAGACAGAACAGGGGCCTGGTCTTTCTTTCTTCTTGAAAGAGTGTGTCAGCTTCTCATTTTTTATTTGTCTCATTGGTCGAAGGAAACTACAACCCAAACTTTTCCAATATCAACCAAATCATCCAAAAGCGTGAAATAAAAGAATGTGATGGAACTCATTTGCTACTTGTGTTAATAAATTTGGAAAGACAGAAGAAAAAATAATACAAACATATCATCTGTTTAGTGATCCAATTTTGGAGCTGTTGGCTGAACTATGGGCGGATGTAGAGCCAATCACAAGAAGCAGCCTGCCAGGATAAAACTTCTTGCATCTATGTGTTTCCTTGTCTGGGTCACTCCAGTGTACTGTAGGTGTTGCTGCTATACAGTCTCCCAAAATAGGTTCTCATGTGTGTTGTCCTAAAAAGTCCTGAAATCCTTGTTACAGAGAATGGACTGTTACATAAAGTTTCAGCACACTCATGTCACACTGAATAAGGCCAAATGCAGCTTCTATGCAGTTGCTGGTTTCCCAAATATTAGATTTGTAAAATCATTGCAGCATTGAAGAGAGGAGAATGTATTTATGGCCATTCTCCTAAATCTCCATCATGGACATCAGAGAAGCATGTGAAACCCTCATTTAAATGTGGTCGCCTCCCCCATGTTTGCACCTATTGTCAATCACCCAGTTTTTCATATTAGATCAGCGCAAAATGCCCGCCAACACAACGTGCAATTGTCAATTGTGCAATTGTGCATGCAATTTCGTACTTGCTATTTGGGATCTTAGTAAACCAGACCCCTTTGATTGTTGCAGATGCTGGAATCATGTTCCAGCCTTAAGCTATTTGCACTAGGGCTGAACTTACATTTTATAGATTAAACAATGAAATTATTGATTGAAATGTATTATGTGGTAATGAAATTAATGATTAGTTGTAATAAAATAAATATGGTACAGCATTTGGGTCTTTTAAAGGATGAGGCATTAAGTTGAGCAGTTGAAGAGGCAGAAAAGTCACAGGGTAAGCCAACAACTGAAAGAGTTACAAAAAGGAAAAACTGAAAGCAAGCAACATGGGAGGGAGATGGGGAGATGAGGGAGAGTTTATTCCTTTCCCCTCATTTGCTGTCCTTTTATTCTCTGAGGCTCAGACCAGCGATGTATATCAAGATCTGACCTGCATACTTTGGCTTGATCTCTCCCCTGGGTTCCTCAAACTGGCCCTCTGTGTTTGGGCAAGCTTGAAAGAGAGTTGATAGTATTCAAAGTACCATGACAAGAGAGTGACGCACACAGTTTCTGGGTTTTATCTTGTCATCGGCAGCTGGGAGCACAGCTTCAACACATGCCTGTCATTTCATGTTTCGAAAAGGTGCTTCATAGGTCAATGACTACGTGATTTATAAGACAGCAAAGCACCACACACTGACAGTACATTGTATGGTGTGTTCTATTGTCACATAAAGAGATGCATTGAACATTCACTAGCCATATTTCTGTTAAAGCTCACAGAAGCCACAAATAAATAAAATGACTATAAATCACTCATTCTTGCAAAAAGGCCTGAGGAGCAGACAGCTGATAAGTTAAATATGTTAATGTGTCAACGTGGTTGGTCTAATTTCAAACAGATTGTTCTAGTTGGAGAACAACAGGATGTATGTTGTAATTTGGACCAACCAAGACGCTGTCCTGCATTACTGTCAGGAAAATTGGCAAACAACCACCACAATAATCAAAATCTAAGAACAGAGCGGATCTTGCTAAAATGGCCTTAGGTGAAAATGTGTGTCTGTCGTTTCCTCTTTCGTATCAGTGCCACAGATCGCTGTGGATTGCTGTGAGGTCTTTCACACACAAGGCAACTCATTGCACTCTTTGATGCGGCTCTGATAAACAATGATTGCATTTGTTTGATATGCTCATCTGCAGCTAAGCTTAATAATAATAAGGTAATTTATCTCTAGATAGATTTCCAGATATGTCACTAGTCAAAGAAAAGTGATTTTTTTAAGGAAAGTTCTGGGACTTTTTTGGTTTGGTGTTTGCATGTCCCTGTGATCCTATATGAATCCAGTCACAGACATGTGCTATAAGTGAGAACAGTCATTCACAAAGATGTACTGCTAAGTGGGGAAAATGGAAACCTTCCCCTGGGGCCCCAGATTCTTAGGAGCCCCAGATTTATTGTATGATGGTTGATTTTGGTAAATCATTAATTGTACACTTGTGCACCATTTAGACCACAGAGATCTATGAGACCCCCTCCTTGAACCGCCACCTTATCGTGGTGGAGGGGTTTGCGTGTCCTAGTGATCCTAGGAGCTCTGTTGTCGGGGGCTTCATGCCGCTGGTAGGGTCACCCAAGGCAAACTGGTCCTAGGTGAGGGAAGAGACAAAGGGCGGTTCGTGACCTCTTATGATGAACAAGAACAATGGATACCGCTTTCCCTCGCCCGGACGCGGGTCACCGGGGCCTCCCTCTGG
>JAUMHL010000014.1:19936765-19948772 GCA_032362345.1 Sandelia bainsii
CCCCCGGAGGAGCTGGAAGAAGTGGCTGGGGAGAGGGAAGTCTGGGTATCCCTGCTGAAGCTGCTGCCCCCGCGACCTGACCTCGGATAAGCGGATGAAGATGGATGGATGGATGGAGATCTATGAGACTATGAAGCCCTGGGCACAGACAGCATACCTCTTAGATAGAAACAAGACATACATAAACAGACACAAAATCACTGCAAATTTGTGTCTATTTCTAGTTATGCTGCATTTTTTTAGGTTATTTTACATTTCGTTGCGGCTGTTTGTTCTTGTCTTTGTAGCAATTGCATGTATGTTTCTGTCTATTTTGTGTCATTTTATGTTTCTGTAGTCTTTTTGCATCTTTCTGCAATGATATTGGATCAGTTTTTTAGTCATGTTGCATCTCTTTATGGTCTTTTTCTTGTCTAGTTCCAACATCGGAAATGTATAGTGGGAGGGGGTCTTCTGAGACTGTCAATTCTTATCAGAGCATTTCTGCTGAAACATACAGCACATGACATCTTTAAGGCAGTTCTTGTCTGGCCCCACAGACACTTGGGCAAATAGTATTACTGTATTTGACTGTATGAGTACTGGTTGGTTTCTTGGCCTCAAAGCAAAATATAATGATTGACACCCACTGTGTACACAGAGTAAACAGGATACATAGACAACTAACAAGGCGATCAGCAGGGGCTCATAGCTCATTTTAGCCTCAGATATCCTAGCAGGTGAATCCAGCCCTGGTATTTCTTGTTCTTGTGTCATATTACAGAATTTGAATCTACTCCTACATGATACTGTATTTCATTGCCTATGCTCCAAAATGCAACTGAACACCAACGTTGCTGGTTTGAACCCACCTCGAGTTGTTGCGTGTCATCTTTCTTTCTCACTGAAGGAGTGCTGTGAATTTGAGATGCCTTTATGTGTGTTGGCTTGAAAAAAAAATTGTGAGAATATCAAATCCAAAAATGCTGAAGAAGAATTTCAGTTCATGGTTTGAAAAACTGTGATACAGGACCACTGGCTTAAACAGATCACTGGTACCTTCTAGTGTTCACTGCAGGTAATGCACCTGAAACTCGCACTCAAATCTGAGTGAGAAACTAAAGTGAGCACATGCAAAGAAAGCATATTTATTATTTCTATAAAAAAACACTGGCTCCAGCTGTAAACCTTTCTCTAATGTGTGACTTTGTTGCTCCTCTTTACCGTAACAGCAGTGAAACTTTTTACTGGATCATTTGCCAACATCACAGAACTCCCTCACTGATTCCTCCCCCTGAGAGAGACCGTTAACGTGTGATTAGTGGTCGGGGTGTGTGTTGATGTCTGATGGCCTTCCACAGGCTTCTGCGCCGCACGCTACCGTGACTCTGAGAGCCAGACTGATCCATGAGTCAGAGGAGGCCGTGGGCAACTTGTGGCCTGCTGTACTGCCAGCTCATTCAGCCGGCTGTGACTTCTGTGGTGACACCTACTGTATCTGCTGCAATCTGCGGTCACCGCTCTGGACCTCAAGTGACCAAAGGGACGTTCTCATGGTTCTCAGAGGGAAGAATAGTCCCAGACAAAGTCATATCCGAGAGGAGCAGCCTGTCGGATATGATAAGCGAAGTGAGGGAACTGATGTCTTGAAACTTGAAATGAGCTGTTCCCACCTGCTCAAAGCCTCAACAAGGACTTTTTGACTACTTCTCCCAGTTAAGCAAACAAAATGCCTGCACCGGATGTTGTAGGCTGGATCCTTTGAGGTTGACCGTGAGTCGCTGAAAGGGGACAACACCCTCCCGGCCCCCCCTCTTTCAGCCCCCTCCCACAGCTTTGAAGTGGTGGCAGATTGTGCACAAACAACATAAACCTCCCTGTGACAAACACTGTGATTTACCACCCAAGGAAATTGCCACTAAGAGAGTTCTATTGAGTTTATTGGGCTGTTTTGTAGCTTTTCGTACCTCCGGATGGACGTTCTTTTGTGATGGCCACTTTGAGAATGCTGGAAATGAGGATTCCCAAAGTGGAGCCAGAACAAATTCCTGACAAGGCACCTAACTGAGGCCAGCAGACAGGTTTTGTCACAACAAAACTTAGCACTTCTGTGGTCAAGACATTCAGAGGCCAAATGTTGCTGAATTCAACAATAAAACTGTATGATTTTGTCATTATAGTTCACTAGCGTTGGACCTGATTTATCTCCAAACTGCAAATTTGATTCCAATCCCATAAACTATAGAAATAGTTGGTCACAAATAATTATACCGTGTTTGAAAGGTAACTATTAAACGTAATGCTTTATGTCATTAAAAAGCAAATGTGGTGCTTTTTAATGACATAAAACCATTAAACCATCTCCAAGACAGTTTTAGCATCTTGGAGAACTAATTATAATATAAACTAATTAGTTAATTAATTAATAGGTATAGATCATAGATCAAAGGAACATTTGCCTGCCCAGTGGAATGTACTTTGTACAGTACATTGTATTTATTTCACAGTAGAGTTCAAAAAACACCGATAAAGATTAGCAACGCAACTGTGTGGCATAAATATAAAACAAGTTCCCTATAAATCAGCTAGTATTTAAAAACTATTAACGTGTTAATGTCTATAATATAACAGTCATAGGTCTACAGGGTGGCAAGAGGGGGCAGCTGCCCCACAACTGAAAGCCCCATCACTAAAATTTTGTCCAAATCACTGAAACAAAGCAGACAGTGAAAGTCATTGATTATAAATCACTTGTAAGACAGCACTGCCTCCTTAAAAATTATTTTCTTATTTTTACGTCTTTCTCCCTTGGTTGGCTGTGACTGGTTGATGATGGGATGTCTATTTTTGATGGAGCATCCTGTTATACTGGATAATAGCGGTATATTGTTGATATTACGTATCGTATTTATGTCTCTGCAGTAAATCTATTGTATAGGTGTTGAGCCTTGTGTTAAATCACTTTTTCTACTTGATAAAGGTTACTGTCACTGTAAATATGGAGTAGTTAAGTCAAATGACAATAGCCTATAGTCCTACTGTCATGCTGAGGTTATGCTAAGGCCATTTAATTTTTGAAATACAGCACTGAAGGCCTAGGTATATAATGCACGGCCCACCACTGTGCAGAACTGAACAAACCACAAACCTGATTTCAAGTCCAGAGACCTGCTTCAGGTTTGGTTTAGGCAAGAAAATTGCTATGACCAGGGTTAAGGAAAGATCCCAGCTTTGTTTAATAAAGACATTGAGTGTGAAGTGACTGTTAAATTTTTTTTTATTTAGCCAACTCACAATCTTTCCATGGCCTTAACCTAATGCAATAAGTGAACCCAGCCATAAAAACCTTTCATAACGCTGTAGTAAAAAAAAACCTATTTGTCATTTTTCTTATTGTGATTGGTGTTATTCCAAAATCACAGATTCATGTCTCTTTAGTTGAGATTGGAAACTCAAATATGTAAATTAAAACAGTTCTGACCAGTTAGGTCAGTTATTCTGCAGGGTTACATGCTGTTCAAGAGCGAAGCTTGCTAACATTTTTTCCAAGCCATCATGAATCACATTTTCTTCACTTTATACAGTAAATGAGCAGATGCCTTGTTTAGCTGTCACACTGTAAGTCTTTTCTTAGAGAAAATATTATCATCATAAAACCTCAGAAGGAAAAAAACAGTATGAAATCTGACATTACACACTGTAATGTGACAATAATTCCATATATGCAAAAAAAAATTGTGCAACTCCAATATATTGGAGTCAAAAGTACTGGTATGCTGATACGTACAAAGACTAGTAAAGAAAGTTATGAATACAAACATGAAACTGTTACAGGTACTGTACAGGCAACAGGTATGAAAATAGATAGGTTCTGAAAATGTGCAGCAGTTGTGGCCTCTTTGCTATTATGCAATACAAGTGAGTCATAGTTCAAACAACACTGACAACATATTGAAAATAACAGTATATATGTATGTATACAGACACACACATAATCCATCTTTCTGTCAATAAAGGAACAGATGTTGCACTAAATTACACTAAAAAGACAATAAGCATGTGGATCATTATATGGGATTTGTCTTATGAATCTGATCCAAATGTAAACCAAAAGGCCGCCTCATCTTAAAGTCATATTAAATTTAAGTTTCCCATCATTCCCAAACTATCTGGTGTTTCTATTCTATCACTACAAGGTCCTTATGTATTCTTCTGCTTAGTGTGTGAGAAAACTATCTGCAATACTTTAAATGATCATTAGAGGGCAGCATTTTCTAACAAATCAATGCCACTATTTTCCTTTCGCTTCAATTTTTCCAGTTGAAAAGGAATGCCTGCAAAGTCAAGGAGCCCTGATCCCCAAGAAGAAAACTAGAAAACTGAGGTGCTACCAGTTATATCTGTGATGCAAAGTAATGTTTTTTAATAAAACAGTCTGAGAAGAAAAAAACGCTCACATCTACAACAAAGCTATAACCTGTGATGAGGAGTCAGGACTTTATTTTGAGGTATAATGCCAGTTTACCATACAGAATATATTACATATATTGTAAAATACAGTTTAATGTAGAAGTCTAAAAGAGATAATAATGGACTGTAATAAGCCATGCCACTAGTTAAAAATTTCACAGTACTTACATTTTTACATTTTATTGTCATTTATTTTCCCACTCCAAACTCATGTCCTGACACTCACCTATAAATGTTTTTACAGCCTGCAGCTTTTTTCCTATAAGTGAGACACAGGTGAAGCTTGACCAGGCTGCTGCCCTGAGAAAACGCTGCAAGGCTGTCAGGGGCACAGACAGCGTGGTTGAATAGACTGTCAGGAGCTCAGCGATGGGAAGATAAGAGAACAAAGTCCCTACTGTACTCCAGGAGAGGGCTGCCTCACTTACCTCATCCACTCTATCCGTATCTCAGTGAAGTTAATTTTACTTTATTGAGGGTCTAAAGGCAGAGGGGGGCTGTGCGTTACAGAGACTCTAAAGCCCTCTCAGGCAAATATAGGGCTATTAAGAAATCAAGTGTCACATGGAAAAGTAACTCTCTGATCCACAGTCATTCATTTGTGCTTTCATTTACTTTGTGTCTTTAAGCTTAAATGGACATATCAGTTCATATTTAGACAATTTACAATCAATGCTCTAATATGATGCTTAACATCCTCTCAAATTAGACCAAAGCTGAAGCTAAAGCTTAAGTATATTAATCATTTTATATCTGAACCCATCATTTGACACTGTGCTGCAATAAACTGAATTGGCTAATAGACTATATATTCTATAATTGTATAGTATGTGGAAACTAATTCACTCACTAGATATTGTATATGAATGAGCAACATTTTGATCATAAACCTTAATCAAGTGTTGTACTATATTGTATTTAAATCTTTAAATAGCTCTAACTATAGCTACTAACAGAAAAAGTAATTTACCAAAAAACAATTAAATTTGCAAAGAGACAAATTTTGATTCCAAATGAGCTTATCTACCATTATCATATTATCAGGACTCTAATATATATATGATATAATGATCACGAACACACCAACATATCTATAAAAAATATTCTAATAAGACATTAATTGAGATCTTGACCACAAATTCACATCTGAATTTGTTTTTGATTACCCACTAGGTGATGAAGTCATTTCAACAACACAATATGTACCTCATAAACATTTTGGTAAATGACTTGCATTATCACAAGCTGCATTCCTACAAATGCAATCAGAAAAGAATGCATGAGGTAATCAAAGCATAATCTTATGATCTTCCTATAAAACATCTCTCCTCCCCATCTCTTCACCTTTATCCCTTACCTCATCTTCCCTCTTTGATTCTCCATCCAGCAGCTTTACTGTCACTATTATTTTTAATGGCACTATTTAACATTCTTCCATTCTGATCTGAAAAGAACGAGCTCATTAAAATTCCTGCTTGTGAGACTGTAGCAGCATGAACAGCATGGGAGAGAAGGCCTGACACTGGCATTCAGCCTCTTTTGTGGCTGCGAGCAGGCACCGAGACACAGGGAGCTGCAGAGGCCACTCGCGTGTGCGGAATGGCTGTTGCTTGGTCGCGGTGCAGCTTCACTGACAGAGACAATAGGGGGCAGCACCTCGAGCCCTGAAACCAACCAGGCCTGACAATCCTTCAGCGTCTCCGTCTATTCGTCCTCTCCTTCTTTGCAGCTCCTTTCGGCTCATGTCTGATGTTTGAGCTGCCGTCCCCTCGACAACAAATGGCCAGTCTCAGTGGAGTTTGCATGTGGTTATTCATGGTGGAGAAATCTGCTTTCCCCAGGAGAAATCTACCTGGGGAAGTCAGGCTTCATTAATCCCCTGCCCTGATTGAAGCAATCACATTTCTCATTTAAATCACATTCACTTTACTCTTTGTAACTGAGTTTCAGCGTACAGCATTTAAACTTTTCATTTCAGCTCTACTTCCAAGTTACCAGAGGTAAATAAACAATTTACTCTAAACTACTTTACTTGTTTACATTTTACTTCACTTTTTTCAGTGTTATTTTCCTTTATGCTGCTGCCTCACAACATTTTCAGAGGAAATAGTGAATCTCTTTTCTCTATTACATTCACCAAACAAAGCATATAACACACATATTAAATATGATTCATTGTTATTAAGTGTCAAGCTGTACATAAAGCACAAAAGATAAGAAGAAGTGCTCAAATCATTTACTTCAGCAAAAGTAGCAACACCACAATACTGTGTTATAAGTATTGCAATCCTTAGATCAGTTACATAAAAGTACAAAAGTTAGAAAAAAATATTTGAAGTACCAAAAGTAAAAGTACTCTTTTTGCAGAATGGCTCATTTGTTGGATTATAATTACTGATGCACGATTAATGGTACAGCTAATGACTAAAGGTGTAACTAAATTTAAGCAGTCTTTTACACATCCAGGTGGGGTTGGCAGAGGCTCAGTTGGTATAGAGTGGTCGCCCATGGGCTCTAGACTTGGCGGTTCGCAGCCCTCGTCCTTGGACAAGACACTGAATCCCCACATGGTCCAAAGTCCCTGGCCACTGTCGCTGCACAAGCCAGTGGTTCTGGTGTAAAACCTGTTCCAATGATGAGAGGACGCTGTGGCAACCTCCCATGGGGATAAGCTGAAAGAACAAAATAATGCATAACTAAAATTGTCAAATAAAATAAAAGTGCAATATTTCCCTTTGAATTGTAGTGAAGTAAAAGTAACATGAAATTTAAATACTCAAGTAAAGTACAAACACCTACAGTACTTGAGTAAAGGGACTCAAGCACTGCCTAACATCGATAAACCAGCAGGATGTGCACTTAGTTGCTGTCTAAGTGCACATGTTGAGGTGATTAATAATTCAAATAACAAACTGCACAGACACCACAGTGCAAACAGGCACTTGATTCAGTGACAGTGTGTCACGATCCTGCAGTCCTGTACAGTCCAGGTTACGGTTACTTGTTGTTCTTCAGCACATTCTATTTAAAAGAAAATAATGGATACTGCTGTGAAGGTTAATCTTCTGTGAGACATGTCACAAACTGCAGGGGCTCAAAAGTGTTTTCTAAAAGAACCAGAATGAAGTTTCTAATTAGTCATATATAGAATATATTGATTATAGATTAACAGGAAATGTGTTGATTTATATTGTTGTTGGATAGCGGTGTGTGTGTGTGTTTAAAGGGCGAATTCACAGATTTTTAACTTGCTTCCTAATGTTTGACTTTGTGAATAAAAGGCCTATTTTCTATGTGAAAAAATCCTCTAGATAATGTCACATGGAGGAGTTTTTCACTCCAGATTATGTCATCTCATATGGACCTGCTCCTCCACAGCTCCACCAGATAACATCAGCTGAAGTAAAATCTCCTCCAGGCCGGATCCTCTGGTGAAATGTTTCAGCTAGAAGCAGAGCAATATTTTAATATATGGAAGCAGAGAGAAGTTTATTACCATTTTTTTAATTACCATATATACATGTATTGTTTGTTTTTTTTACCATATATACATCTCCACATTTACATTTACATACTCTCTACATTTTCATACTCCACACTAGAACCATTTAGCAAAAAGAAAATCTGTGAAGTTGCCCTTTAAGCACAGAGCTTGAAGAACACAAGGTGTGTAAGAGTCCAGATGCTCACAGTCTGAACTGAGGTATATAGTTAATTACAGCATGTTCTGCAGCATGTACCGTATTCGATAATAATACACTGACAAGATGTAAAATGATGTAGACTAACAAATACAAAGAAAACATTGTGTGTGTCCATTACTTGAATTCATGAGTTGCATATGCAAATTGTCCAAACATCTGGTTACATCATATTTTCATGAACAGTAGAAAAAACATCCATAGTACTTGTTGCTTAATAGAATGTTTCCATTTTATTTTATTTGAATTAAACAACAGAGATGGTAGACGTACACAAACTCAGTACTCAAGTAAAAGTAAGTAAGCACTTGCCTGAACAAGTACTCCACTACAACTAGAGGTACCACTTCAAATGTTGTACTCAAGCAGAAGCATGCTCTAAAATGTACTTGAAGTACAAAAATACCATAACTCCATTAAGAACATTGAATTTGATGCACAAGTTCTCAAAAACAAAAAATACAACAAATTATTATAGAAAAGAAAATGTGTAGTAATGAATAAAGAATAGAGGTGTAAGATATGCGACTTTATGTTGAACGAAAGTGGCAGAACTGAAGATGGAGCTGATTTGAACTACTTTATGTACTCACATGTGGTTAATCCATATAAGACCTGATCATTCATGAGCTGAGGAATCTCTACCTGCGAAATGTAACTAGTAACTAAAGCTGTAAATAAAATGTAGTGGAGTAAAGGTACAAGTTAATGGAAAATGAACATTACCTGAGTACATGTTCTGTGTTGTTTACAGCTGCAGATTAAGCTTTGACATTGAAAATTGTCATTGAATAAAACATTGTTACAGTTTGAACAAGCAGCATTTAAAGTCTTCACCGTAACCTGAAACAACACTGACATCCTGCTTCTGGAGATGCATCAACACCAGTAATTAATAGAATGAATAGTAATATTAATCCTAATGCATTATGACAATTTAAACTTAATACTTTGAGTATAATTTATATTATTATATTTATATTATAAATACTTCTAATGCCACTTTTACTTGAGTTTTAAATCCAGAACATGTTCTTAGAATTTAACTGTTTTATGTTACATTTACAATTTAATGTAATTTTGCTTAAATGAAGGATGAGAATCCATCACTTTCTTTCTTCTCTGTCGTTCCCTTAAAATTCACTCAACGACCACTGAAATGCACTGGCACGGCACGGCACGGCTTACTTTATATACATGAATCATATAATAAGTGTTACTCTCACTACCTGCTGCACTGCTTAATAAAAAGGTTCCAGCTAAGATGAAAAAGGATGGTGACAAACAAAGAGTGAATGATGAAGACTGTTGTTTTTTTTAATCAACACTTTAACTACAGGCTTTGGTTTGGGTGTAATTGTTGGTGAATGTGAGTTGGGTTTGTTCGAGATCAGAGAGTGCCTTGATGATCCTTCCACCCACTTCTCCGCGAGAGAAAATACAATTAGAGCTCCAAAAAACGCATTGATTTCTCGGACACTACATCTGTAACTGGTTTACATGTGATCTTACCAACTGCGATGGCTGCTGTAAACTCTGCAGCTTGAGACATTCTTCAGTGTAAAGCCAGTGAAAAATCGAACAATAAATGAAACTTTATCTAACTTTTCCCCGTCTGCAACTGCTGGATTGAGTTAGCCCGGCCCATCTGGTGCAGCAAATGGCCCAACTCACCAGGGAGCGAGGGGAGTGAGAAAGGAGGAGATGGTAAAGAGAGGGGGGGAAGGGGTGGAAATGGGGGTGGAAATGAGGGGGGGGGGTCGGATTGAAAACAGATCAGCAGCCTGGAGATCTCAACTCCACCGCATGTCTCTGCAACAACTGCCGAGTGAAGCCAAACCCCGCTCTCGAGTCAGAAGCCTGTAGCAGAAGACGAAAAAAAACAAGCTTTTTCTAAATCATGTTAGTTTGCTGAAGGAGCGCGCACATTACGCACGCGGAGAGCGCACCACTGGGAGGAGATGGATTGTAAGAAAAAGTTAGACGCCACTTGTGCTCCTCCGCTCTGAATCGCTGTCCGGGACAGAGAAGGAGAAGGAGGAGGGTGGTGGAGGAGGAGGAGGGTGGTGGTGGTAATGCCGTGCGAACTTCGCGTGTTTCCAAACTTTTCTTAACTCGCTTCATGGAAGTTTCGCGTCAAGTCCGGAGAGGCTTGTTTGCGCGTTTTGCGTTCGGTGCCGAGTGCTCGGGAGTCCGACTCCAGATTTAAGCTTTCCTCGGACAAAAAAACAAAAAAGAGACAGTGAAAGAGTTCAACGTGAAGACAGACGCAGCGAAGGTAAGGAAACTGTTGTTTTAGTGTTTTCTTAAATCCACACTGCAGTGATGTTAAAAAAAACCTGCGTTTTTCTGCCGAGTTTCCTCTTTTTCTCTTCTCTTTTGCGTGTCAGCGGCAGATGAGGCTTGTAGGGCAGCTTCACATCTCATTTGCCCTTTGAACTTATCTGACAGAGGAATCCAAAAAATGTCTTTTTGTCCTGCAACTTGATCCATATGGGAAGAGATGTGATCAGAAACCTCGGCGCCCTCTCTCTCCATAGTTTTTAATAGTTGATCATGACTGTTATGGTGGCTCCCGCTGAAGTCTGCAAACAGTGAAGCTGATGCTGATTTATTTATGGTTAAATCTAATATGAAAATCCAGTTCAAATATTTATGATTGAGAAAAAAAAAGTTTTTCACTCTGGTTTACATTTGTCTGGTTAAAATAAAACATGAAAAAACAATTAGCCTAGAGTGTTTGACTAGTGCAGCTGCCCTCACACCGCTCTTTTCTCACTTTTAGAGCACTTGTAGCATTAAGAGATTAAAAAAATGTAAAGGCACCAAATATCAGGCACAAAGTGTGAGGCATGCAGTGGACACATTAGTGCCTGTGACAGGCCTGTGGGAGATGTGTACTTATTGTTGAAAGATTCAAAGTTTACTGTTTGTTCTGCAGGCTGAGCAGTCAACAAACACTTGACGCCTTTGTGGGGCCCTTAAGCAGCTATATTTGCTCTTGGCTTTTACCCCTGTCTAATAGGCGCTACTAATGATCTCCAAACTCATGCGTGGACACATAAGTCCCACTTTTTTTTTGTAAGTTGTTGTGGCCTACATATAAGTGTGTTTGTTTGTTTTTTTTCGTAGAAGTCGCATTTGAAAATCAAATAGATGCTTGGATATTTTATTCTCTTGCATGCTGATGAGACACAGACCCAGAAAAGTAGGAGAACCACTCAGAGTTTAGGATCACGAAGAGGTGCTTTAAGAAATAATGCAAATAAATGAAAAGAAAAAACAGGATAAATGTGTGAAAGTATAAAATGAAATGATATTTGTGATTGTTTTGAACCAAGTGCATGTGTGTTTTTTCCGCTCCACATGATGATAAACCCGGTCAGAGCTGAGGTGATTTGCATGAGAAAAAAACTGAAGAAAAAAAAAGGTTTTAGTGCATTTGACCATTGTGAGGAATGAAGAGTTCCAACAGTTAGGGCCTGTGCAGAGTGAAAGGAGTAAAGAATGGATGAGCCTATTCAGCTCATTCAGCTTCAGTCTGGGGGCTTCGCTCTGCAGTGTTCAGAGACCCATAGTGGCCATGTCACTTTCATCTCCACAGTTCCAGCCCCTGTGTGCTGTATTACACTCCTGCAGCCCCCCAGTTTTCACACATCGCCTCTGTGCACAGGCCCCACTTTATTGATCCAGTTTTTGGTTTTTTTGCCTCTTTTCTGGAAGAAAATTTAATGAACCAAATACTGGAAAAGGAGTGACTGGATAGTGTGTGTGTGTGTGTGTGTGTGTGTTGGAGGGGCACAGGCTAAGGAGGAGGAGGAGAAGGTGGAATAGGAGGGGGGGGGGGGGGGGGGGCC
>JAUMHL010000014.1:19948782-19974934 GCA_032362345.1 Sandelia bainsii
CCCCCCCCCCCCCCCCCCCCCCCCCCCCCAGCGTTTTTTGAAAGCAAATACCGATGAAGTCTAGCGTACAGCGACAGAGAGGAGGGTTGGAGGAGAGGGTGAAGTCTGAGTGACTCTGACGAGGAGAGGTAGGAGAACCCCACCACCGCCACCCCCACCTGCTCCTCCTCGTCCTGCAAGACCACAATCCTGCTGAGTAAACTCCTTCAACCCCAACTCATCCCACTGTGACCCTCATTTTACTGAGCTAAGGCACTGTACTGTGCCAATGAAGCCATTCAGCAGCCTGTCACCTCCTGATGGCAGCTGTAAGAAAAGGCAAGCCCACGTGGGGAGGCGTTAGGTGTGGTGGAGCGGAGGGAGGCTGTTGGGGCCTCGGCGGTTCGGCTGAAAAATGTTTGCACTGGAATTTAGTGGCTGGGGATGAAAGGTAGCTGCTGCTTTTTTCCCCCCTAAGCACTGTGTAAACCTCTGAGCTGCTGCAGAACACTCTGTAGGTAATAGAACACAGTTTTCTACAATATATGACTGATCGTATATAGATATGAACTCCTTTGGCCAATAATTTGGCTTAAGTATGAAATCTCAGTTGAACACACGTCTCATTCAAATTAATTAGTGATGGCCAACATTTCCCATGATGCAGTACCTTTACACAACCCCTAATGAATAGACTATGGATAGGGCCCAATACAAGCCCAAGAGTGTGGTGGCAGAGCCCAACAAGTGTGAACTATTTCATGTCCTAACCCAGTACGAACCCAATGCAGTTGAGTTTGAGTTTTTCAATTTTATTAGCACTTTAAATTATACTAAAGAGGAAGAATGCAGTAGTGGAGTGTGTTTCTTAGTTGACAATGATTACAAGTGAAACTTTCAGGCTACAAGTGCAATTACACCCATCTAGCTTAAAATTTAACCTAAGTGACCTGATCCCTACCCAAACCTGAGCATGATTTGTAAATTCTGCCCAAACTCTTGGGTACTAATGGGTCTCATCCATGGGACCCATCGGGTTTGGTTCAGGCATCCATCCACTACTAGAGAACTTTGACAAAGAGACACTGAACAATTAACAATTATTTACATTATAAATACATTTTTAATGAATTGTTCAGTCTGTAAAATAACACTCGTTCAGTAATCTTTTAATAATTAATAATTAATTAATACATTTTTTTAGATGTTAGCAAATGTAAAAAATGTGTATCACAGTTTTCCTGAAGCTGGGTCCCATTTTTTGATACATGATATCGAGTCGTAAACCAACTGTTACGTACCCAAACATATTTAAATCATAATCAAATGATGCATAAATAAAAGCAGATGTTTTTGCTTAACAACTGACCTAAAAAAGCAACAATTTATTTTGGACACTAGTCCCTGCACAGGCCTGTGAGGCC
Source organism: Sandelia bainsii (assembly GCA_032362345.1). Classification (NCBI taxonomy): domain Eukaryota; kingdom Metazoa; phylum Chordata; class Actinopteri; order Anabantiformes; family Anabantidae; genus Sandelia; species Sandelia bainsii. Next base: position 19,950,186 of record JAUMHL010000014.1, read on the forward strand.
TGGAGCCCCACAGACGAGTGGTGTGTTGTGGACTAAACGTTCTCATGTGCAGATGAGACTTTAATGACCATTTAGGGGGCTGTAAAAGGCGATGCCACCGCGATCTTTCACAATCAGCCTGCACTTCAGACTGAGGGAAGAGTGGCAGAGCGACAGAGAGGGCAAGAGAGATGGCTGCTCACATTCGTGTGTAGAGCACTTCACTGAGTTCTCTGGCCGGTGAGGACAGCACAGGATAATCCTCTCTTGTTTTAACGCCTGTTGTTTGGCTCCCCTTGAGGCATCCTGTTCATTTTCAGTCAAGTGTATGAGGTTCGATGGGGGAAATAGGGGTGTGTTGCACATTTCATTCCACCCCCTCCCCTCTACTCCCCTCCTCTCCCTCCTCGCTTCCCCCTCTTTACACTAGAGCAGCTAAGAGTGGGCACTCCAGTCCCAAGCACAGAGAGTGAGGTCACACTGGATTGTGGCGCTGCCGTCAAAAGAACACATTCACAGCGTATGGCACCTGAGAACACACGGAGCTGGAAAACGGGGTGGTGGCTGATGTGTGTTTAACGAGCCGTTTGAAGGGCTGTAGGGTAAAATAACCAACAAGCTCATTACAAGGCGATTGACCTCATCAATCACTGGAGGTGCTCCTCTTCATCTAAAGTGGGAATGCACAATTGCAGTGGAAGAAGGAAAATTGATTTCCAAGTCATACACTATAACAACTCTCTTCCTTTTACTGTGCCTGTGTGCTTGTAATTCTGTAAAAGATGAAGAAACTCAAGACAGCCGGCATTATTATCTCCAAAAAGGGGAGGAAAACCTGAAGAGATTTAGTGCTGTATACAGTGAACCCTGTGTAATATATCATGTGTCATCACCAGCACAGTCCAGAGATCTTCCCATCAGGTCCCGGCCAAACTCTTCACACACTCCTAAACTCACATGCTGAGTCATCGGAAACCCAATTTCCCAAACGCATTTCTAGCAGTAACATCATCATTGTCTATCAGCCTACAAAGGAACAATGGTGGTGGTAGCGCTGGGGTCTTCTGGGAAGCCCTGCCCAGGTCACAGGAGGTCACTTAATTTGTGGGAGGGGGGATGGTGAGACTGATTTCATTATCTCAACACAAGATAAACTCAGTGGACAATGGAAAGTGACAAGACTCACTATCATTGTTTGTAACGTAGAGGTCTAACAAACAATCTGGTCCTCATCTCTTTTTGAGGCAAGCATCCAAGGTAATGTAGATACCAGGTGTTGACTAGGAAGAAGGAATACAAAAATATAGCTCTGCTCTTATTGCATGAGTCAAACAATGTTAGAGGTCCGCAGCATGCTTCTTTCGGAGGTGACACAACACCCATGTGGCTCCTTGCTGGAGCTTGGGCAAGAGCAGGGTTCTTGCAAGTATGAACACAGTTAGCATATTTACATGGACTTAAATAACCAGGTTACAATTGGCTTGCTTCCATAATCAGGGTAGCGGATTAGAGAAACCTGATTTTCCCAGGTAGATTTCTCCCAGAGAACTCAGATTACTCTGCCATGGACAAAGGCTGCTGACGCTTTACTACTTTTAGCAGAGAGGAGCGGCTGGATGAAAGGGGAGATCTTTACGCCTCGAAACAGTTAAAATCTGTGAACCATGCTTCCACAATAGGTCGAAGAGAGAGGAGAAATCAGATTACTCATTTACTGCACGTGTAAGTGGATTTCCAGTAACCAGGTTTCTTTAATGCATGTAAACGCATTCTGATTACCTGAGAAACCTGGTTTCTCTGAGTAACCTGGTTACTTGAGGTCATGTAAACGCAGTCACTGTGGTGTCCCTGTTTGCCTCCTCACATTTGCCATTCATTGTTGCGGAGGATGCAGAAGAGCTTGGGCATTATGGAACAACTTCAACCCTTAACAGCACAATGCTAAACTGATTAAACATTTTTACAACAAGAATTTACTGCCATCCCCCAGAACCTGTTGTTACTCACGGAATTTCTAAGGGGAAAACTGGTGAGAACTCAGTGGATTGTAGACAGTCTTTTTAGAGACTTTGAAGGTAAATCTAATATCAGGCAAGTTTAAAAAAGCAAAAAAACTACAAAAAACATGAATTTATCTGAACAAAACATGAAATGACATCACATTCGATTGTGCAAATAATGACGGGAATTAATTTTAAGTAACTGGTTCCTTTATTCATTTATCTCTTGTTCCTGGTGTAAAAAGATGAGAAGATGTCCTCCACATTTCTTCATCAAACACCCAGCAGGACTTTCTATGTGAATGTTAGCTTTCGAGATGGTTCAGACAATGGCGTATTGTCTGGTGATGTTTGCCACGGCCCTAATCTGATGCAGAGGCGACAATATGCAGCCAGCACACAGAGCGAGAAAGAGAAGGGAGGGAAGCGGGATGTGTTTGTGCTCCTAACTCTGGTGTTTGTGTTGGAAGTTATGATACATGTTACACTAGGCCCTCCCATAGCTACAAAGTCGACGCAGCCTCAAGGGCAGGGTGGTTGGGCTCCTTTTCTTACGTTTCCATATGATGGGAGATATTAGATTCCAAATCGCACTGATCGAGCGCCAAGCCACAGTCTCCTCTCAGATAGAAGCCGGAGACAAGAGATGGAAAGACAGAGAGAGTCAAGAGTTGAGCTCGGATGTAGAGACATGTGGTTGTCTTTAGCAACCAGCTCCGCAACTCTCTCCCTCGCAAGCACGTCTGTTGCTGCCAATGTCTCTTCTCTCTTCTCTCTGTCTCTTGTTTAGGCTCTGAGCCAAACTGAGGTTTGCGCATGTTTTATAATCAGCTCATTAGAGAGAAAGTGGGATGAAGACCGTGCTGATTGTGTGCGGGGCTGTCTTCGCGTTCAGCTGCTTCATATGCAAGGTTTCGCAATTCCAGGCTGCTTTGAGGGTGAACTCAGCAGTGTCAACAGGTGGTCGTTGTGCAAGATGCTTGCATTATGGGAAATGTAGGATACATTCTCTGCTTGATTAACCTACTCTCTATCCCATTTCTTTTCTTTAATCACCTAAAAACTGTTTGATACAGTTTGACACCTCATAAATTGCCTCTATGCACTATAAATAGAGGTTAAACGATAAAGTTTGGTGATACTGATGTTTAAAATTACGCGGAGTAGTTTTCGAGGCAACATAAAGTTTTTGTCAACTTTAAAGTCTCATACCCCTCCACCTGTCTGAGCAGGCTTATGTCATGGTTTTCCAAAAAGGTCATTTTTCCCTAAAACAAAATCCTGGTGTTTTTATATCCTCATTCTGCGGACAGTTTTCTAAAAGCTTGCTTTGTGTGTGTGAAAAAATTAGTTACAATTAACACTACAAGGTCTCACCTGTTGACATGCTACTGACAGCTGCTACTGACGTGTCTCCAGTCAACACAAATATGCACGGACACTGACATCCCCCAAACTTCACGGGGAGTCCCCCATGCTGTCTGTCTGTGGAGCTGGACTGAGATCTGACTTAGAAGTAGCAACAGCTGCACACGGGCACACTTTGGTGTATGGACCAGGAAAGCGCAACCACACACACACACACACACACTGTGTGAAGTATCACAAGCTTCTACTGGAGTGATTAATTCAGCGCAACAGTGTAGAAGCTGCAACACAGTGAAACCTGAGTGTAGCAAATTGCTATTTTGATTTGGTTAAGTCCTTACTCGCTGGCTTGAAGGCACTGTGGCACACATACACACACGTACACACAAAGCCAGTTTTCCAAGGTTATTGACAGCTGAAGGAGTTGAGAGTGAGTGCTAACAACACATTTAGGATGAATGACCCAGGCCAAATGCTTTAGAGAGGAAGCTGACTCGACTCAGCAGTGTGTAATGTGGCACTGGTGACAGCTGTGACTTTTATGCACAGACACACAGACACACCTCCACTGCATGCTTACACAGTCACTTAGTGTTCATTTAGCTGTGACATGTCACAATAAAAATATGACAGGTTGCAAGTCACAATTATTTTTTATCAGTGAATCTGACAGTTTACAGTAATCTCTTTTTGACACAAGCAGAACACCCTAACATTTGGTATTCTGAGTCTAGACTAAAGCTTGATTTATGCTTCTATGCCACACCTGAAGCGTAGGCATGGATCCTACAGCATAGGTGTGCACCCTCGCGATGACAACTGTGATTGGTCCACTTAGTAGTACTGCGTTGGTTATACAGACAACATCGTCTCTATTTTTTGCATTTCAGTAATTTCAGTAAAAGTAACAGCTGCTGAAAAGCCACTATAGTGTGGCTGCATACTGTAGTTTCAATGCAGAAGCACAAGCTTAAAATGTAATGCCATACACCTTTATACAGACATCAATGGTCCATAATTTAAAAAATGAAAACAATATTGAGCAAGGTGTAAGGAGTGTGAACTTACCAGACCTCTGTAGCTCACTCTTTACTTCTGCTTAAGGCTAAATTAGCCACTGCTAGCACAAGACATTCACATTTTTGAACATATCGGCTATCCTATATCTTTAGATTTTTATCAATTTTTAAGCTGCCCATGACGAGTCTGATGATGTCACACATGTGCAGTGCTACACTGGTGGAATACTCTGAGTTTATTCGGTACCCTTGTGTGTTCATTGACTGATTCTCTCTCAAGACAAAGACAAAAACCTAAAAATGGATCTGTGTAGATTCCTCCCTGCTGCGAATTCTGTGTAAGGCCATGAGCTCCACATCTGTTTTCTGTTGGTTGAAGGAGACAAGGAGATCATCCACAGGATATTGCTGTTACTAGCAGGAAAGGTCAGGTTCAGGGGTGGGGTAAGAACTCATCCATAGGGCTTTTCTCTGCTGTTTTAGATTCCTTTTATATTAGATCAGTTGTTAGATACTGACTACTCTGTATCTCCTGCAATCCACTGGATGGTTTTGGTAAGGGATTTGAGTCCCCATGTGCAGATTGTAAAAGTTTGGAACCAAGGATTTATAAAAACTTTATTTTAAAGCTGATCTCGTCCTGGGTCAATGTGATAAATCATTTTTGAACTGAAATTTGAATCCACAGGGTAACCCCCACACCCTCCACAGAAAACCTGCACCCTGCTTTGAGAAAACATATTGTCGACAATACTCTCCTTCCCGCTTGAGTGACCTGAATCTATACATATGTGACAGCCTGTAGTGATGTTGTTTTAGCCTCTGAATCAGACTAATGGGTTGCTGTCAGACCTACTTCATGGTCTTATTTCCTGCTCCTTCTTTTTGACTCATCTTTCTCCAAAGACAGGTGATTCACCCATGGAGAATGTGTCTTAGTCTGAACTTGCCTTCTCCGAGAGGTCTCAGAAACGTGTGGTCCACTGGAGTGTATGATTTGTCAACAAAAACATTGTCAGTTTCATACAAATTGTTAGTTTCAAATTCCCAAAGTTATGGAAAGTAGGAACTCTAACCAAAGAAATGGTCAATTTGAATACAGCAATTAGTTTTCACTGTCCAATATGGTTGGTGGTCCCAGCTTTCCTTAGAAAGAGGCATTGTTGCTCTTAAGAGTTTAGTATATGTTTTCAGACATCTTTAAAGCTGCAATAACTATTTTTTTGGCCACTTGGGGGCAGCAGAAAGGTTGAAATATTGTAAATAGATGGTTATCATACAGTTGACTTGCACATCCAATAGGTACAGAGTAGGGGTGTAGCAGTTCTGAAACCATAGCTAAAACAGCAACACAAACATTCACAATCTCATCAGTCATAGTTTGGGAACTGCTCCGCCACAAGCAACAACTGACTGCCACCAGCATCCCGTTTTCCGTGTATTAATAGTGGCTCCCCAAATTCGATATAAAATCCCAGAAATCTGGTATTTTTAGTTGTAAGAGTGCCTATCACTTTGTGTCCTGGTGTCATGTTAAAAAAAGTCTTCTTCTTCTTCCTCTTTCGGCTGCTCCCTTTAGGGGTAACCACAGCGGGTCTTCATTCTTAGCATCCTGCTCTGTCACACCAACCATCTGCATGTCCTTCTTCAGTACATCCATGAACCTCCTCTGAGGTCTTCCTCTTTTCCTCCTGTCTGGCAGCTCCATACTCAACATCCAAGATGTAGTGTGAGCTTTGTGAGCTTCAGTTCTGCTGAGGCATTCAGGGACAGTATAGAGTGTAGGTCACCTGTGTTTAAAAAGGTATTATTTCTTCTAAAACTGCATTTTTTGTTAGGCAAATTCAAAGACTTACATACATAATGAACACATTTAGGTAAACTTTGATGTACACGTTTAATATATAGGTGCCATCACATTACATGCAACTCATGGAGGTGAATGGAAACTGTCTAATCCCAATGTAATTAAATTTTGCAAATGCATAGATGATCAAGTGGAAGTTGGTAGTTTTGAATGTGGTAGACCATGGGTGAAAGTTTTAGGATGTGGTTTAAAAAGTGAATACCATTTGACTGTTAGGTACTGCAGCAGCCAGGACTAAAAGTGACCCAAGTTGTCCAAGGAAGGAAGTATTTGGTAAGCGAAAAGAGCTCCCATGGAGAGAACATTTGGTAAGTTAAATTAAAGGCTTCTCATGAAAAGTACCAGAGAAAGTCTGGCCAAGGTGGTTAGGGCTGGCCATGTGCGGGCAAAAGCAGCTGTTTTTGTCTGAATTATGTGACGAACTCTGTGGATCCAGATATAGTAAAGGTACAACACAGTGTACACAGTGAAAAAAGCCTTTGTGGACTCCCTCACCACCACTTCCCCTTGCTCCTACACCTGTCTACCTAGCAGAGCGTAAAAACAGGTTAGAAGTATTATATATTATAATATATTATAATTCTTAATATATTACAATCATGACCATGAAAAAGTTATTCATTGCTAATCAGCAATATTCTCCTCTAATAACTGTTGTAAACATCACTAGGTATGTACGATAGAACATTCAAAATCTGTATTATTTAATGCAACTTGACATTTTTAGTACAATTCCTTTTCAGAATTTGCTCTCCTGCTATTTTAAATTACCTTCTTACTTTTGTATTAAATTCAGTAACAATTTAAAGCTGCAGTATGTTAATTTGTTAAAGTTTTTTTTGTTTGCTGTTTTGTTCCAAAACTTATTTTATAATGGAGAGGTGCTTGTTTGTGCAGAGTGTGTTGGAAACTAGCATTCAATAGAAGAGTGGGGTTAAGCTGTATATTGTAAGTTTAACTTAAATGAATATCTAAGAGCTGAGGGAAGTGATGGAGGTTGTCAAATTGTTTTGGATTTGTCTATTTGAGTGGCCTCTTTCAGATTACATTTAGTCATTTGATCTAATAATAATATCTAAATATTGAGAAGAGCAGCTTTAAACCCAGGTTTAAACCTCAAATAAGATACATCATATCAGAAGACACTCATTTGTTATTTATGTATTATGTAGAATTGGCTCTTTGAATGTCTTAATATTACTGTATATGTAATTTTTTTATAAAATAGTACTGTATGTTACTAGATAATTAATCAATTATCAATTAATTCACAGGTACCCAACTGTAAACAGATACATTTATATTACAAACACTGAAATAAGGCACAAGTACATATCACTACTACCTTCACTATCCATCACTGGACCTGAAGCAATAGGTGCTAAAACGGATGAAATGACTATATAAGTAGCTTAAATCTTAACAAGTTCTCAAAATAAAATGTCAACAACACATCTGTGATGAAGACACAAAGATATGCAAAACTAAACTATATTTTGGCTTTTGGTGGTTGTTTTGTTAACCTGCATGAGTGTCACTGTCAGAAACCTGAGCACAGAGGTCTGCAGGTGGTATAGGGGCAGGAGACCTCACCTATCCATCTCTCTTGTGTTTGCCAAGTGAGCAGAGTGCAGGACAACAGTTGGTGAGCCTCTCCTTGTGTTACGGTGTGTGTGTGTGTGTGTGTGTGCGCGCAAATTCACTGTGCGCACCCGTGTGTATGTGTTGGTTTGTATGTCTGTGCTGCCGGGAAAAGAGAGCCTACCAGGATACGGATCGCACTGACTGAAAGATAGGAAGGAGGAAAGTAAGAAGAGCAAAGCCTGGAAATCTTCAAACTGAGAGGGTCTCTTTTGATGTGTGTTTGCATTCCTTTCAGTGTTGGTGAAAGGGGAGCTGTTGAACGGTAGTGGAGGAGAGGGAACACTTGAAACTGAACGAGGCGCTAAGAAAAACACACACCGGGTCTCATAACAAAAAGTCCTGTGAGTCAGAGATTGGGGGGGAAGAGAAGAAAGACGAAAAGATGAGATGGAGACATTGTTGTCTTTAATTGAGAGGAAATGGACAAATGGAGCAACAGATATCTCTTACTGACCTAACTGTAAATACATTATTCTGACTGTTATATTAGGGTATCTGCATTTTTTGCAGGATTAAGTTGAATTATTTGAACTCAGCAAAAGAACACACAACAGCGATTCTCGCTGTTACCTCAGTCTTGTTCCTGTGCCTCATGTGGTTAAGTGGTATGTCTGGATGGTCCATCAGCGTGAGGGCTGGTGGAGAAAACTCTGCTATAAACTGCTCTCTTCTGCTTTTAAACATAACAATCTGATATTCATCCAGGATGTATTCATAGTCTTCCCACTGTGGGCTGCTTGGGGAAATTTGTTGAGTTTATCAAATACAAAACATATTTCTTTGCATCTGTGTTCACTTCCAGAACAGCTAAACCAGCAGCTTTGCCCTTCAAAATAATAATAAAAAAAACACATATGCACAAATATGAACTCTTTACCAAAACCTCACTTTGAATGTTTGTAAGATAATTCACGAAAAGCAAAGACATTTCTCAGTAGAAAAAAAAAAATCAAGTTTTGTGGCTGTGTGGCAGGAAGGAACAAGAACAAAGCACCCGCACTGTAAAACCTAGGGTTAAGGCTTTGGATTTGGTTACTCCAGTCTGATCTGTAAGATGCATGTTTTTGGATTTTGTTAGTTTCCTGTTTTTGAGTGTGGTGTTTTTTTCGCTCTGTGCTTCCCAGAAGTCGCATAGTGAAGCCGATACTGGGGCATCTTTTAGTAGAGGTGGTTGTTGGGCATCACTTCCTGTGACAGGTCTTTAAGAAACCAGATGTAGTAGAAGTAGTAGTTTTCATGACACTAAAGTAAGTAAAGAGGTACAACATACAGTGAAGGATGTATTCATGTGTGTGTTTTCCTGCCCCAGTCCCCCCTGAAGGATGGGGAGAGGAGGGTTCTGTTTGTGATCTGTTCGTGCAGCCAACCAGAAGATGAGAAAAGAAGTACACCCTTGTTGTTTGTTCGCCTTTGGCCCCTGCCATCTGTCCCGTGGTTCCTGACACCTGTACCAGCCCATCAGAGCTGGGCTTCCCTGTCATCGGGGGCAATGTGGGTCGGTCCTTAAGGGAGACTCCCAGGTAGGGCGTAATGTAGCAGCTCCACAGAATGAAAGGAAAGAGGTGGGAGGGTGCCAGGGTGAAGGTTGGGCCACTTTTGGACAAATAAATCCAAATTTAGCAAGTTGTACTTAAACGTGTTTTCAATGTAACAGTTCTCTAAACTGCACCTGGTGTTTTTTTCTATTTATTTAAATAGTAGGTAATTGACTTTTACAGGTGCTTGTACCCCAAATGTTGGCTTGATGTTCAGAAGCAATTGGAAAGCAAATAGGTGGCGCAATGTAAAAGCAGGGAAACGGCTATTAATGCGGTGCTAGATGTTGACGGTGATGTTAGGAAAGGATTCATGGGCATGAAAGGCAAACACTGTTGCTGTGAGCACTGGGCACAACTCCTCTGAGCCAAAAAGGTTCATCCTCCCCACCCACCACCACCCAAAAAAAAAGAGCCTGCTTTCCGGCCAAATGTGAATACAATACGATTTTTATCACTAAGTTGATGTGCAAACGACAGGAGTTCTCAGAGACGAGACGGCTCGCTTGGCTATCTCGAGGTCTTTCTGGCAGCAGAAAAATAAAAGAAACAGATGCAGCCTAAACCTGTTAGTTGCCCACCTCTAATCGGCTTAGACTGGCTCAGTGACAGGCGACTGGCAGGGTCACAGACATGGCTGCGAGTACACACACACACTCACACACCTCACAATAAAGGATGACATGTTGGATATCCACGTGAAACCAAAAAACAGCACTTCACACATTTGGTTAACCAGATAATCACTGAACAGTTCCATTTGCATTTTAATGGCGATATCATTCTCTGCACCCATACCTACATCCTACATCTATTAGCATTTACATTCTCCTATCACACAGTGTGTGTTTTAATATGTTCCTTTGATCCATTAGAAGATTTTTTGTGGTCTTTCTTGCAGCCAAAAATCACATTTGTTTCCTCACTTGAGTGAAAATGTTTTTCCTGGATTGCTGTTCCAGGGCGTTGTTTGTGTCCTTTGGGTGCAAGTCAGCTCATAAATACTTTTGTTTTATAAGAAAATACTAAATGGTTGCTTTGAGTTCATTCATAGAAAGTCTTAATGAACTGACGGCTGCCAACAGGTGTGAGGAGGGAACTGGAGTGCTTCGTTCGGATGCCCACTAAGCATCCAGATCAGAGTTTTCTAAACCTACATGGAAAGATCTCCTTTTTCCTCCCATCTGCAACATCCTGAATTACACGCAGTAGCTTTGTCTTGCTATCGAAGCTCAAAGACGCTTGTCTGCAAGCAGGTGGAACAGCGATGACCACGAGCTACAGCCGGAGATTGGGGACTGACTTCTCCCTCCCAGGCTGGGAGCGGGTCGTGTTTGCTTTCAGCAGTGGATGATCTTGTAGCTCCCTCCAAGTCAAACAAGGGGCACGTTGCGAGTCATTGAGGCTTTAACACAGGCATGAGGAGGTTTTGACACAGTGTGTGTGGCTAAAACCTCAGGGCCACTTGTGTTTACAATCGGTCATTACATCAAACTGAGAAACCTGTGTGCGTGTTTAGGGCCTGACTGGACATTTGTTACACTGACAGAATAAATACACTACACACACACTTGAAAAAATCACAGTAAAACATTGGAACACGTTTTTTTTTCTTTTTTTTTGAGAAGGGAATTTAAATCTCCTGCTGTCATTTTTCCAACAAAAGTGTGAAGGTTAAAAGTTGGATTTGACCCGTTTTGTGTCAGAAGAGCTCATTAATCATTCATCTTTTTCAGACTGAAGTTGGCAATTCTTCAAAAGTCAAGATTTTAAGGTTCATATAAAATAAAGAAAAATTAAAAAATATAAAGTGTCATAAAATAAAAAATCATAGATTAAAGCTGTCAAAAAAATTAATATAAGGAAAAAATATATAAAAACTTTTTTTTAAATACATCGATATAAATTAAATATAAAGTTATCCATTTAAACTTACATAAAAGTACATTAATAAAAAAATTTAATATAAATAAATGTATAAAATGTCAATAAAACAATTAAAAAATTACAATACGAGTTTTTCAATAATATGCATTAGTACAAATGCACGTGATTAAACTTTGGTCAACCTTCTGCAATACTGCTGATAAATAAACTGCTGTTTTTGGTGCTTGATAATTAAAATGCATTACTTTATTTAAATCACTGAAATTTTTATTTTCTTTTTTTGCATGGTCACACATAACAAATTTAACCTTACATTAGCATTTCTCTTGACTCTCCAGACTGCGACAGAAACTGAAGAGCAGCATGGAGACTTCAGCTGCAACAGCTACTGAGAAGAAGGAGTGTAAGGGTTCTGGTCTGGATGGAAGCAGCTTCTCAGAGCTCCCAAAGAAGCCCTCACCCACCACTCTGATGAGAGGTACAGCTAGTTTCCAATTCCCTGTACTCATTTATCCTTTATAGATATTTCACACAGGGTGGACACATAGTAGACTTTACATATTATAATAGTTAACAAGCTCAGTGGTACTTTGGTTAAAAACAGATAACACTAGTATAATACCGTACTCTTGCATCCTGATGTTTTTCTGTAGGGTCATGCACTCAACAGTGCAGTGAACTGAAACATGCCTACTCACATAAGTAGCAGGGTGGCACATGAAAAGAGTTAGAGATCCAGAGATGGGGGCTGCATGTTTCAGAGATGTCAGAGAATGGGTGATGAAAAAATGTTATAATGAGGTCGAAAGACCTTGTTCTCACCTCCCAAGTGTAAATTTCATGAATTACTAAAAATGGCTGGTATAGGAGTGGACGACACGGTGTACCAGAGGCCTCCAAGAAAGGCAGGGAGGAGGGAAGCACCTTTGAAATGCTAACAAGATGTCGTATGACATTGTGGTGGTATTTTTTTTCTTAATGATGGGCTTGGTGGCCTGCCACGAAGTGCAGCCATGAGCATTAATTGTTTAGGGATGCGGGGTGAGAAACTAGGACGTTTCAGTGCGTCCTCACTGGCACCTCCACAAAGAGCCCACAAGTTTTTCAATCCAGCCAGAAGAAAAAAAAAATACTGTATTTGCCACAGCATGAATTATTCAGTCATTTACACACTTTTGACCATTGTGTCATGTAGGCTGCGGGGGTTGAATTTTCATAACCTTGCACCAATCAAGGGTTATTTGTGCTTGTGTTGCAACGCAGATCGCAGGCTGCAGTGCGTGCGTATAAAGACTCCCTTTATAAGAGAGTCATAATTAAAAGATGAGAGCTCATGTTTTCATTAGGGAATGTGTGATGAAAACTCCTCGTAACGAGGTTGGAGGAACTTGTTCGGACCTCTGAGGTACCAGCATTATAAATTACTAACGCCTGCTGGTGGAGCCGGCTGATGGACACTGAAACCCCTCGGGAAGTCGCTGGCATCGTCTGAGGGGGGGTGCACTGCAGGAACATATGACCCAAGTAGTTTTACTGTTTAATGAAGGGCCTGGTGGCCTGCCATCACAAAGCTTGCTTTGCCACACTGGGAAAACAGTAAAAAAATAGGACGTTTCTGTGCTGTTGGATAGTTTTAAAGCTCTGTGATTTAAAATTGATTGTCCCTTTTCCCTTTATTTAAACTGGTTCTTAGTTTAGCAAACAACAATATGGGGCAAATGTGAATAAATCAAGTAGTTTGGAAACATTCTTTGTAAGATGTCACTAACTGGCTTATTTAAATGCCCTCGTTTATTCAGCATACTTGTATTTGAAATAGAACTGCAAAGTACTACAAACCATGAGGACTACATTAGAACTCTTTGAATCTGGACATGAAACCACATTATAAGGTCACGTTGTTCTTTCTAATCCACTGTGTCAGCTGGCTACTAGTCTCATAACTTGTTTCATGGAGCTCACTTTGCTTGTGTTTCATAGAGACATGTCTTGCCCTGTTGAACTTGACTGTGTCTGTGAGCGTGAAGACATAATGGAAGTGCATCTGGCCTTTAATGCAGGCTCTGTGTGTCTGGGTTTTAAGGGAGAGGATAGAGGCCAGGGATGCTGGCACAAAAGTGCAAGTCGGGTTCAGCTCATATGATTCTCAAGGTCTTGTTAATGGTTTTAAATGGGCACCCACATTTGTGTGTGACAGCCTGCATCTGTCTCGCAGCCACAGGGCGTGCTTCCACAAGCTCGACCCCTGCAACCTGACCCCCTGGCTCCCGGGATTTACGAGTCTGTCGGCTTGCACTTTACCATGTCAGAGAAACGTGTTCAGATTAGGTGCCCGCTTCCAGGACCGTAAAACATCTCACGGTTTCAAAGGAATACCTGTGATTGAAGCACCCCACTCTCTACTTCGTACCCTCTGAGCATATAGATGCTGCTTTCCTCTGGCCCTAACCGAGGAAGAACGACAGTTTCAAACATAGATCTTCCAACTTGTTGTTTTACGGCCCTCATTATATTTCAGGAAAGTTTGCCAAAGAAAATTTTTCCGTCATCCCTCACTTTGGTGTTGACTGTACGAGGCCAGTGGAGCAGACAAGCTCGGTAGCACTGACTATTTCTGCCTAACCAGAGTGTTGTATTCATCTTTCTTGTTTAGCCATAGTCTGTTGGCCAGTGCTTGTGAGCTTCAAGCAAGGATTGATGTTCTTCTGCATTTAAAACACTTTGTCCACAGATGTTTATTCCCAGCTTTGATGTATCTAAGGAGGGTGCCACAAGAAAATACCCTCACCTTTGTCAACACTTCATCTCTAAATAAGAATACAGCATTAAATCACCCCTTGTGCAATCTTTACTGATGATATTGGATCAGCAACGACTCTTACCAGTCTACCTCGGAGCAGGCATAGATGGATGAAGAGGAGAAGTGTGTATAATTAGTCTTGCTGGGAGTAGAGCGTGGCTTTGTGATAAGGAGTTGGGTGTTAATCACAGCCATCATGGGCGAGTCTCAGGTGTAGCTAGAGCCTGAAGGTGCTCCACCAGGGTATCTGCACTGAAAGGTGCTCTGGAGTGGCACGGCACCTCCAAACCTCCACCCCCACAGTAGAAAGGAAAATAGTACCCCTCTCCTTACTCCAAACTCCCTCTCTTTCTACAAGCCTACTCCAAAGGGACAGACACTAATCTTCCTGAGAACGAGATTTCTGCCTTTCTTTCTATGCTCCTAAATGAGGCTCTTACGCTTCTGTGCTTCCACTGACTGGGTTGAGAGGTGGAGGGCAAAGGGGGGGGGCTCAGTGGCTAGAGTTATGTAGGGGATGACCACATTCATGCCAGACCTGTATCCCCCCTTTGGGTTTAACTCCTTGGCCCCTCCAAAGAAGTTAAAAGAACCACAGAGTGCATCTCCTGACTCCTAAAGGAGAAAAAAGTAGCTCTTCACAGTGCCCTTGCTCCTCCATAACACACTGAGCAAATCATTCAAAATTTTGTGCGCCGTAATGTTGCCTTTCTTGTATAAAGGGATGCTGTAGATCAAGTTACGTGGCTGTGCATCGAAGAAACACCTCCCCTGGCTCCTAAAGCCACCGAACAAGTCATGGATTTCACTTTAAACACTACATATTTGTATCCCCAGTGTTCAGAAAGAATCAGCTCTATCAGGTGTCATCTACAGTAACATTTTGTAACTGCATATCAGTAATGCCTTTCCTGATACTTGAGAAGACCTGCAAGCAACAAGCTTACAGGAAGGCCTATTGACCAGTGTTGTTTATTTTCCTGTCAGAGTCTATAGCTGCACACTATCAGGAACTCACTGCTATCCTCCAAGAGTGACTTCAACATAGAGCGATACTGTTTCTGTCCCGGAATGACTTTCACTTTATGGCCTTCTATTTGCAAACTTTTCATCATGTGCAGTTTCAATTTACGCCTAGATTTTGTACTTCATATGTCCAGTACTTTTCCCTACTTTAGGACTAGACTCATTTTGTTGCAGAGATGGGTGCTTATATTAATTCATGTGGCTTTTATAAACAGTTAACTTGGTTGCTTTCCAAGTCTCCCCTCAACTCCCCTCTCAGCCTACATCCTTGCATTTCTTTCTCTGTCTGTCTTATCTAGTGTTTCAGTTTAGGGCACTGGCCAGCCAAGACACAATTTAAAGATTAGATATGGTAAGTGAAAGCAAAAGAGCATATCTTGTTTTTTTATTGACATTTTTTTGGCCTTGCTGATTGCTGTGTTAAAAACCCAAAACACAGGTTTTTCAGCCTTGAGTAGTTGCTGAAGTCACTGCTTTTATCATCGCTCAATACAGAAGGTTCTTATCACAGAAGTGCTGGCCTACATATTAAGAAAAGGGAACTGTAGTAGGAGGCAGTGTGGTTCTCCTCCAGAGACTGACAGCAATGGGTCACAAAGGTTTTGCAGCTTAATACACTGTATTTACTGTACATGTATTATCATGACTTTTTAACATTTGATTTAAAATTGAATTATAAAAACTGAATGTTTCCTGGATTCTCTTTGAAATACATAAGTGAAACCCCAAGCTTGATCCAAACAAGGCTGACTTTGATTCTTTGAAAAAGAATATCACAAGGCCAGTGTTTATTTTAGTGAATCTAATCTTCAATCAGTCCTCTAATGCTTAGAGGACTGTCTTAAAGGCTAATATTAAGAAGCCTGTCTTCAAATTGTCTTTTCTGAACCATTTCCTACAGTATGTTGACTCGATGGAGGACTGACAGCCTTTGGCAGCTCTCTAATGTGGTTATGAAACATAAATCAGGCTCAAATGAGAGGACATTTCTGATATTGGTTTTTTTCTTTGGAACATACTGCCTCTGCTTCAAAGCCTCCAGAGCTAAAAAAGCAACATGGTATGTTTGGGGCAATGTCTGCGAATATAAATCTTCCTGTACCAGAGGCGTCGACACACACGGGGGCCCAAAGACAACATGTTAAATTCCTCACTGTTTACAAGCAGCTGGAGAGGAGGTGGAGGCAATATATGGATGCTTTAGGGGATTAACCAACACCCCGTCCGCCAGCTTTCTTTCCCCATCCCTCGAGTCTCTCCCTTCTCCCTGGTTTGTACTTCCTTTTCTCTTTTTGTGCTTCATCCTCTCTTAAACTGAAAACCCTTTCCCCAGCATGCAGAGTGTAATCCACGCCCCAGCCTCTAAGACGCTTCCTGCCTGTTTTGTTTGTTGGGCTGATGGGAATCAGCCCAATACGGTGCCTGGCTCTCTCCTCTTCTCGAAGGTGTCGCCCCAGGCAACCACTTTGTTTTGACAGGAAGACGACGCATGTTATTAAAGAACTCGTTGAAAGTCCATGCCCATTCAGTTCTATGCTGTAACTCTCAATCTCCACTGTATCCCTCGGACTTGAGCCACCAGTCTGCCAGTCCTGGCTACTTTCATCTGTTAATGTAGCCCTAACACTCACAGTTGAAGTGAAGCAAAATAAACCGAGTTCAGACTGAGTAAAACAAAAATGTGTTCTAGCTGTAAACACGGGCAGGAGGCGCTTACGTAAACAGGTCTGGTTCTTATGGCTGTGTTGGTCTCGACGAGGACAGTTTGTGGTTAGGCTCTTCCGGATTGTAACCCCTCAAACACACCCTCCCACCCCACCCCTGCCTACACACACACAGTTGTGGTCCCCGCTCGTAAAAACACTGCTGGAGGAAAGTAATCGGTCACGGCACCACACAGAGCAACAAAAGCTCAGTCACCCATGATTCTGCTACTACCAGTTGATCTGGCATAAGTAATAAAGTTTGCATTAAGCAGCATCACAGTGCAAACCTTATGGATTTGATTCTATGCTCCAATGTGTCTATAGAAGGATTTTCTCTGAGTACTCAGTCTCCCACAGACCAAAGACATTAACATCATGTTTAGTAGTTTCTGGCACAACTTTACCTATTACCAAGGTGCATGGAGGAGAAAATACAAACTGAAAGGATCAAATCTCCAGCATCACTTACAGATTATAGAACAACTTTATTATTAGACTGGCTCATAGCCTTCATTGGGGTCCGATTATATACAAACTCATGCATATAAACTAGTATGAAGAATTTCCATGGGTGGGTGGGAGTATCATTATCTGATTTTTGACAAGTAAACTTCTTCTGACAAGGAAAAATGTCTAGTGTCTAGTATGACACCATATATGGTCAAATGTTGAAAAGAACGCATACATGAGGCAGAGCTCTAATAACCCTGGTAGGTGTCTGGTGGATATGGTGCACTGATGAAGGCCATGAGCCATGAGCCGAAACACGTCAGTCTTATAATAAAGTTGCTCTACAAGTGTAGAGATTTTAGAGATCTGGAGATTTGATCCTTTCTGACTGTATGTATCAGCGCTGCAGTAGGCTGGTTACCTGTCCTGGGTGTATCCCTCCCCACCCCCAAAGTTTTGCACAGTGTCAGCTGGATTGTTGATTACATCAACATATATGACACATCCACATATATACATTATGTCTCCATGGAAAATTGGATTTGGAATTTAGAAAATGTTCGAAACTACTACTCTGTTCCCCACAACAACTCTGTTGTGTCTTAGGATTTTTAGAGTAAGCCGGTGAACACTAGGTCTTTACAATTAATACCTGGCATAAGTGTGTTGTAGCCACACCACAAAGCAGAGAAGGAAATTGATTTTTGCCATCTGTGAAATTCTTCCTGAGGGAAACGCTGCTTCTTATAATTAGAGATCTAAGGTTTCACTGCTGGTGCTCTCTAGCCTCTGTTAGCATTTAACAATTAGCCTAATCACTGAAACCTCAGAGGCAGAGTCACATAGAACCAGACTTGTTTGTATAGATCACCTGCCAGTTTGTAGGTGAACCAACTGAAATGAATTGGTTTCAAACTTTTAAATAAAATGGTCATGGCTTGAAACAATAATCCTGCCTAGTCAGCAGCTGGCTTTGTTGCAGATGCGGAGGAATTTCATAAACATTTCTGAAGAAATAAACTTTTACAATATATTTTTATGGTCACATTTCCTCAAGGTTGACTCTTTCTCCAGACAGAGCATGCAGCCGTAACACCTACTGGCCTTAACCCAAGGACAGGTCACAGACGAGTAAACTGTGCAAAATAACAACCAGCAAAATAAGCAGATGAGGTTGCCTGAGTAAATATAACAAACAAAAGCTGTCCCTGCTTACTGGCTCTTGGATCATGTCCCAAAATGAGAATTAGAGAGAAAGACAGAAAAGCCTCTCAAACAAATGTCATATTTAGTGACATATTTCAGCGTGGAAGTAGCTCAGGTGGTAGAGCAGTTGTTTATGATCCCAGTGGTTCAGGTCAGTGGTTCGATTCCTGGTTCCTCCTAAATTTTGAGGTGTCCTTGGACAAGACACTAAAACCTTGTAGTAGCGCCATCAGCTGTCCAAACAACAATTTCCCCAAGGGGATCAATAAGGTATGTCATTATCATTAATATTTCTCATTTATATTCTTTTTTGCAATTTGTCATTGAAATTCTTTAGGAACAGTATGTATTTAAAGTTGTATCAAGTATAAACATTCATTCAGGCATTTGTATCTTACTAGTTAGGAATAGTATACTTTAGACGTACTGCTGTGTTTTGGAACTTAGAACTAGAGCTTTGGTTCAGGCAACCACCCTCGGTTGCCTGAACCAAACCTGACGGGACCCATTGGTACCCACTTTTGAATCATATTGGGGTAGGGTTCAGAAGACTGACAACTTGACCTGTAGGCCTTCCTCAGAGTCAAGCATGAGAGATGTATTAGGTCCATACTAGAAAAACACCACACAAACAGAGCTATATCAGACCTGGTTCAGGATTGTACATGAAATACACTATGCTTGTTGGGTTCAGGTTGAGTTCGACCACCATACTGAATATGCAGCCCAATCTGTACTCCACATTTCCAGCAGAGCCAGATAAGCTGTTTCCCCTGTCCCTTCATGCTAAGCTAGGCTTAAAACATGCGTGAGGATGGGTAATTCAAGTTCATTTTAATATGTTTATGTGACAAAATAATCTCCACTCAGATGTCTACATCTAAAGGTCTACTTCAACAAGCTCAGGGGGCATGATTGGCATTAACTTGTTACCACCTGAATGACGTATCATGCTGAAAGCTCTGAACAAAGCTAGTAAGTGGACCTTGAGTTGAATTTGTTGTGTCAGACAAAAGGTTAAAGAATGAATTCCAGTTGGAGGTAAGTTTTCCTGCGCAGCTCCTCTTGTACCATTCTGGACTTCAGGAAAAAAAAAATTTTTTTGGAAAGACATTCTGCCAGCCATAAGCATCCGTGTGCTACAGTGTCATATTGTTTGAAAGTGCTTTGGGACTGCACTACAATTAGTTACACTGATTGTAATCACAGCAAAGCCTGTCATAAGGCCCCTGTTATGGTTTTCAAGGACCTAAGGAAAAAAGCAAACAAAATGCTGCCATATGGAAAACTGAATGATAATGTCATTCATCATACAGCTGCAGAAAAGATGCAGGAATAAAGACGGTCCTTCTGTAACTGCTAGGTAGCAACAGATGATTGAGTGGTATCCCTAGTGGCAGACAGGGTAGGTTTTTGTTTTTTGGTATGAAAGATTCCATTTCTAGAAACAGGATGTCTGAGATTTAATTCTTAAATTATTTCCTAAATCTATAATTACATACACCCCTTGACTGATACTTTTACTCAAAGTGCTTCCCAGTGCCATTTTTAGTTTGGTTTGCCTCAGTTCAATAAAAAACTTGTCAGTCTCTTTAGAGAAAAGTGTCTGTCAAATGACTAAATGTTAATTTAAATGTGAACTGAGCCTAGAGAAAAAAATGTTAAGTTCATTTTAAAAACAAGGAGATAGGAAATTTAAGCAAGTGTGATACAAAGAGGAAAGAAGAACCCTCATCACAAGGCAACACAAGCCAGTGTGTGATATTTTGGTCCTGTCGCACATGACCAGTGAATTAGACAAACGAAATTACCTCAAAACCTTTTCTGTGAAATAAACACCCGTAACAGCCACATTAATGTTTTCTTATGTGACGAAATAATTGAACTCATCATTTTGTGAGTACTGCGACAAAGTTCATGGCTTAGCGGTGAACCTTTGCGATTTTATTGCATAAGTTGAAGGACATTTTTGTAAAAAAAAAAAAAAAAAAAGGGGTTTATGGCATGAAAGCCAGTGTGCATTAGTGTAGTGTGTAAAGCCTGTTGTGTTTTGTTTGCCAGGTGATTTCCCCGACGGTGTTAGCTAAGCCTGAGAATTCCTGGCTCTGGCTTCAATGAGCAGCGGGGTGACCCCCCGATAGCGGCAAATCCAGGCATGTCATGGTTCTGACATGTGCACACTACAAGTGGAACAAGAAGAGTTTATCAGCTGGATTGCCGTCATCATACAGTTTAAGTTTGTTAGTGATATAGTTTCATTCACCATAAGATGGACTTATAGTTGTGCCTTTGAGCCACACCAGACTCCAAACATTTTCTTCACCAGCGTAACCAGCTCGTATTGTTCAAACCTTTTAGTGTGGTTAGAAAGCTTAACAATTGTGATTCATTTTTGATTAATGCAGCCTGCCTCCTGATCGTTGCCTTTTCAAAGATTAAGGTTGGCATTAACGGTCATGGTAAAAGATTGGACTGTGTGGCGTGTTCTGGCACGGCTCTTAGTGAAGTAGTTGATAAACCTTTCCCTGGGGTACTTTTTCCAAAGTGTGGACACTTTAGAACAATTTGAAATCCAGCAAATAGCTTGCCAGTTGGTCAGTTTTGCAATCACATAACTTCATAAGAAATGCAAATGAAGTGTAGCTGCATCTGTTGCTCATCTAAAACTTGCAAAAGACACATTGTGCCAGCATGTATACTCACAAGAATGTGTGTGTGTTTGTGTGTGTGTGTATTTATTCTCTTTGCATAAGTGGAGTTGAATTCTTCCAGTGTTAGCTTTGGCAAAACAGGAGATGCTAAAGTGATAAAGGTGCTGTAAATCCTCTTTATTCTGCAGAGTTGTAGTCTTAAAGAGAATCTGGCCCATCTGAAATTCCCATGGAACAAAGAGGGAGGTGGTGGGTGAGGGGACGTGGGGTGATGGAGAAGAACAGAAAGAGAAAGAGAGAGAGGGTAGTCGGCTGAAGAGAGGGTATTGTTTACATATCAAGATGCTTCCTCTAACTCCCAGGAAAAGCAGTAATTTGCCTTGCAAGGTTTTACAGTTTTAATTTCTCCATTGTGCGGGGGGGATACCCCGTAATTATAGGAAAGGAAGTAGGCCTAAGCCCCGGACAGAGGGTAAGTGCTCACACGGAGCCTCTGTGAATTCTGGACTCCCTTTCCCTTCTCCCTCACTCACATGCATGGGGATTCCTCACTCTTTCTGTGCTGTTGCCGTTGTGCCTGTCCATTAGCACCCACACAATTCTGGGCACTTCAGGTAATATATATTTCCATTTTAAGGCCAGACCAGCTTTACTGGTGCAGATTTGTAGGCATCTGGGCCTAGAGTATGTACTGTAGGGTCGGGGCATAGTTGGTGATTGGCATGAGCTGCCAAAACCACCTTATCCATTACAGACTGGCAATCACTTCATAAAATCATCCCAGCTTTTGGAACAGTGAATGCAAAAGTCATCTCATGACAAGTTCAGCAATTAACATCCAGACAGGTTACTTGCACAGTAAGCCATAATGACAGACATGAGCAAATATTGACCCAAGTTACTGTTTAAATGTTCCAAGAAATATATAGGGTGAAATATATGGATACTGCAAACCTATCCATCAACAAGTCATTAAGTTGTGTGTTCAGTCTGGAGAAATGTGTCAAGGGTTTTGGTTTTTCACTTCTTTTAAAATGCAGTTTAACTTGAAGTGACAAGTGTCCAAATCTTAAAGTTGTTCATTTGTCTCAAGGTAATTTCAAGTGATTTACCAGAAAAAAAAAATAGTGGAAGTAAGTTGGGTTTTTAACCATATCTCAAATAAATTAGAGCTAAACATGCAAAACATTTCCTTTTGCCAGCTTCTTCGTTGTGAAGATTCAAATATTGTTCCAGTTTAAGCAAAAAGACTGAGATCATGTCTTTAAAGTTCACACTAATCCATGCAAGTAGAGTAAACTTGAGTCAGTCTCACTTTGCATTTTTATTGAGGTTAAATCAGGGCGTTCAAAACATGATGCCCTCAAGACACATTTTTGCATGTGAAAAAGTGGAAAGAAGGTTTTTGTGAACATTTTCTTTAGCATATTGGAAGGTGTCATGTCGTTAAGTATTGTTTCTGACTAACTCTTGCGAGTTAAGCCTCAAAAGAGTTGTTTTTGCAGGTGTGCACTTAACTCAATACCAGACGGCTGGTGATTTTGTGAAAACGGGCCTTGTGCATATATCTGTGACTGTTTGGTTAGTTTTACTCCAGCAGCTTGTCACAGCTGTAGAGACAGAAGTAATTGCCCCAGTATTGTAAGGTTTTCATTTTGGGTTCAGGAAGCTTTAACAGTTAACAAAACGTTGCTACATATTAATATTTATTCATTATTTCTTTCCATATGTTCTGTCTAACTGTGTAATAGAGAGTTTGTGAAATGTTATGTTTGCATTTCAGCCTGACTGTTGCCTTTGTTACACACTGGTAACTCAATACTTTTTACACACTGGTAATTTGTGTTGCCCTTGCCACTCTGAAGAGTCTGCTCTCGGAGAAGGAACAGGAGGGGATCTGTAGGCTCATGCCTATGAGAACGTCATAAGTACGAAAAATATTTTCCTTCATAAAATTATTGCTGAAGCCAACACTTCAGATTTTTACTATTCTCCACCACAAATTCAAAATTCAAATTAAACCTCTGTCATCCAATCGTATTCATTGACCTTTTTACATTCAAACAAAAATTTCCAAAAGATTCAACGCTACAATGCAACACTATACCTCCTGTGTTTAATATACCGTTCAAAAATATATTATTCAGTATTCAGGCAGATGACAGAAACACTGATATGCATTCACATTCACCTCCGTCTTCCTCATCCATTCTCCGGTCTCTCACTTTCTCTTTCCCCTCCTCCTCCCCTCTGTTCCACGTAGTTACTAGCACCATTAGACTGTCATAACACAGCACATATAACCTGAGGTGATCCCAGGACTGACTGAACCGAGCTTCCTCGGGGGCAAGGAGCTGCAGCAGCCAAACAGGATCGCTACCTCCTGGTCTGGGGTGATGGGTACCACATGTAAGTGGAGGCGACCACTGGCCCTAATAAGAGCTGACAAGTAGCGGTCTGACAGGGGGAGATCAGATGGCATGTGCTGGCCTATTACAATAGAAACAGAGCTCTGTTTCTGTAGACCCTATGGCAGAGAGTCTTTGTACAGAAGAAACACTCAACAGTATTCTGTAACTCTAGAGGGAGCTGTGTTAAATATAATAGTGTTGATTGCTGCAGTTTAAAAATGAAACAAATCTGCAGATGTGGGGTTAGAAAGGAGTGAGTTTACCAGACCTCTGCAGCCTACTCTGCATCTCTGCGTGAGGGTAGTCTCTCTATGCTATGTTAGTTACTGAATCTTGAACCGGACTTATGGCATTGAAGTTGCATTATGAGTAATAGTAGGTGCTACGTTTTTATAAAAAAGAAGAATGTGTAGAATGAATGAATGCCTGTCATGCAAAATGTGGTGCTGCAACATACAGTATACGTCTGAGGGTCTATACTACATAATATGAAGTGTAAAGAATCTGAAGTCCTGACCTGGATTCTTGTTTTTTTTTGTTTGTTATTTCCAACACTGATATGGGATAAAATTGTTTAACAGTGACTTTCAGATCCAGACACAAAGTAATTTTTTTTAAAAAGAACAGAGAAAAACAGTGGTCATAGTTAATACAAACTAGCATTGACTGTTGATAGGAAATGGTCGCCAAAATCACAAACTTTGTTGACTGATCCGTCCATCCTAAGGTTTTGCCACGCTCTACCCCCATCATGTTTACTTTGCTTTTGTCCCAGAAAACAGTTATAATTCATATGGTCTTAAATGTCTGCAGATAAATGTGATTGTGCATTTTATCAAACTGCTGCTGTCACTGTGCCTCAACACCACTGGTTTGTGGGTTTATGAATAAGTGTTTCAACTCGAAGAAGCACAAACTACATTTTGCTGCTACATTCTTAGAATGACAGAAAAGATCCCATTGACTGAGGTCTTTAATGTAGGGTGAACCACAGTATTGAGGTGTTGGTGGGTTAGAGGAGATGGGTGGAACTAACGGGTGCGTACTGGTAATTCCATCTCCCCTCATGGAAAAACACTCACTAATGCTGAAGCTGCCAAAACTATCTTTACAATCTTTGCTGGAGTCATGATTTGTCATGGGGGGGGGGGGGGGGGGGGGGGGGGGGGGGGGGGGGGGGGGGGGGGGGGGGGGGGGGCG
>JAUMHL010000014.1:19974944-20039029 GCA_032362345.1 Sandelia bainsii
CCCCCCCCCCCCCCCCCCCCCCCTTAAACCTCAGCATAGAGCGCAACTTCTCATGTCATTCATAGTGAGCGCTTAATGTGCTGCATTTAGAGAAGATTAAGAATAATACAGTGGCGGCATGTGGCACCCTTTCCCCACAGAAAGGAGAGTAGAGTTTGTGGATGAAGATCGCAACTGTGCCACATGTGGATCTGTATCAAGAGCCAGATGGAATTGTTAAAACTTCAATGCACTCTTAGACTGGGGCTTTGAAGAAGGGCTAAGGGAAAAAGCAGTCTAATCAAGGCCCTGCAGAAACAAAAGCCACAATTCACAAACTCTAGAAAGACCAACTTGAACATAAGGAGCCAGATGGTTTATGTTTGTTTGTTTCTGTTGAACTAAATATTAAAAGAATGATTTGATAAGTCAGTCTGTTGTCATTTGTTCGCTGAGCTAAAGCTCCCTTTGGGAATTCTTTAAGAGGTATAAAACACTATTTTCAAGATTTAATGAATGGAATTCAGCTCTGGAGACAGACTGTAAAGCAAATTTACCATGTTTTTTTCTTTCTACTTGGATGGAATCATGATAAGCGTACAAGACTTTACCCTGGATTTGGTCTGGAGCCTAGAGTTTGGCACAGGTCCATGCTGTAATTGTTTCACTATGCTGCCGCTCAATTGTGCCGTCGCTAAGACTGAGACAGCATATGGAACTTTCTCCTACATTAGGGCTGTCTTATTTTAGCCCTCCTAAAACATCAAAGTTGGATGACACCACTGTTATCATTGTTGCTATAATCTGACTAAGTAATACTTAACTGACAGTCTATTCAATTTGTTCCCCACATTTTTCATTTTGAATGTTGATGGAGGCTCTCTGGCAGTGGTTCAGTCTAAATGTGCGCTCAATGACAGTCTACACTTATCAAATACCACTTTCCCTCTGCCCAGCTCTGCAGGCATTATTCTTATGAAATTACAATAAATATAAATGCTACAAAACCAACAAATACCATTCCAGCAGAAATAATTGACCTTTTCTGATTGGTTAGGAGGGCAAGAGTCACTTAAAAATCTTAAAAATTAAATATCTCTTCACTGTTCAGTGAATCTGGGTCACGGAAGCTGAGAATACCTCTCCACATTGAGATACTCAAATAGAGTTATTTTATGTAACTTTAGTATGAGCTCCAAAATAATGGGTTCCTACATTTCCTTTAATACAACTGAAGACCATTTTTACAGTCAAGATTATCCTGATGACATCGCTATGACATCATCTGGGTAAGGTTTTCTCACTTGTCAAGGCTTCTCCAGATTCACAGAAGACATTATCCACCACAGAATGAGCAGTTCTAACCACTGCTAAGAAATTGACCCTAATGTGTATCAGGGGTATTTAAGAAACAAAAGCCTAATTTGATTGATTGGGGAATGTCACTATGAGATAAATTTTCTATGAATGACAACCCTGCCACAATTGTGCTTTCAAACCTTTTTTTTTTTTTTTTACATATGAGGCCTTCATCTCTACAATCACTGACTTCTGCAGTTTCAGGTTACATGGAGACCAGGATATAGAGACTTCTGGCCTCAATCAGAACCTGCATGCTTTAGCTGCATTCTCAATTATGTGATTGTACCCTTGTCGTCACTATCCCCCCTCGTTGCCACACGCACAGAAAACTCAAGGCAGCCTTTCACTTTTTGATCATGTAACTTAATGTGGATTTGCATGTTTTGACATATTTGCTGTATCAGTGTATCAGTGTCGTTTAGGTCCAGATGCAGCCCATTGGAATCCAATGAATTAATGTAAAAGTCAGTTCCTTTTACTTGTTCCATATGAACACTGGAAACGATAAAGGCAGACATAATCCTTTTGTTTTACATCCCCAATGACATATTCAGAGGAGTAATTTCACCTGTCTGTTTAATTTAAAGTCTCAGGTATGACAGGTAGATCTTCTGTGATCACAGGCCTTGATTAGACACAGCCTATTATGGTTAATCATGGACAGTCCACACTCTCTATACTATCTTCTTCCTCTTCACAGACTTCATATACTGTGACATGCTCTGTTCACATTGTGTCAGTGGCCCAATCTGTTGACTTTTAATTGAATTTTGAACATTGGTATAGGCAGAGAATACAACACTGTTATGTCACTGATTGTATAGTTATATAGAACTCAAAGAATCCAAGCAGCCAAAAGAATTCTGCTTGGAGCATTAATAATCACTTATACTCGTTTCCACCAAACCAGCTTGAGGGCTGGTTTGAGTCATTGCCTAATTCCAAACCAGTTCTTTGTGTTTTGACAGCTAAAGAACTGGCTATGGGCCAAAAAAACTTGTTCCAGACTGGCACCAACTCTTTGCTGGTCTAGAACCAAGGATTGCTTATATCAGGGGCCGGGTGTGGGATTATAATAACCAACAAGACAAAAAAGACTAAAACATTTGTTGTAAAGATAAAAGAAAAATCTGTAGGAAAACATATTCTGCTACTAAGGTGGTTTGAGCAAGGCAGTCACTACAGGCCAGCTGCCTCAGTAGGGTTGGTCCTCAGTAGAGGTTTGTGGTTAAACTGCCCAGATTCCCAGTGGAAATGCTTGTAACTATAAACAGAGAACTAGGATGTGTGAAAAACAGGATGGTTTGACACATGTCAAACAGGACAAGGGACAAAACTAAAAATCACAAGATGTGTTAAACTGATATTCATACTAATAAATTTCAAGGATATGCATGATAAAATGTAATTTCTCCTCATGCTTGTTACATTTTGTCATCAGTTATCCCCTCATTTCAACATAATGTACAAGATGTATTGAAACAGGATCATCATTATCCAGCATGAAGCAAAATTACAATGAATAAAAGTTACATTTCAAAACTGCAGAGCACTTTGATAGGATTGAGAGCCCCCTCCTGACCATATCTAAAAAAATGTTCACCAGATAGAGGAGATTCCCCCACAGGCATACCCCGAGGTGACTCATCTCTCTCTCAGTGTCACACAGGGGAAACAGTGTGTTAGCTAATTTTATCACACAATGCATGCTGTTTGTCAGTGCGGCTCCAGTGACAAATGATTCCTTATCTTGAGGACTGTTGTTTGTTGTTGCTGAGTAATGTCCTGGCCACTCACTCTCGTCTCTGGAGCTTTCAGGAGCTTCAGCTACCCCGCTGTCAATTGTCAGGAGCCACGTTCACACTTCAGTTGTTTGTGTGTGTGCATGTGCATCTTAGCACACACAAAGATATACACCATTTCAAGCACAGCTTTGCAGAAAAAAACTAACTCTCTCTGATTTGTAGACAAACTCGGATGCCATTTATACTCTGGGCTACCTGTTTCCTGTGTTTGCCATTTCCTCTTCAACTTAAGCCTTCAACCACTATGTTTTAAAACAGCCTTTCCATTTGCCTGCATCCACAGTAATCTAATGAAGACAGGCATGTAGACTAACACACTGCAAGCTCTTTTTCCCTTTCGGCACCACAGATTCCCCTCCTTTATAAGAAAGTAACATGTGTTACTCATAAGGCCCTTGTTTATTTGACTTCCATACGTGCATTAGGCCAAGAAAACAACTGCAAAATCTGACTCTTCGCATCTTATCAGAAGCAATCCTGTAAGGGAAGTGACGTACAAGAAGAACAATTTAAGGTTTAGGAAAAGTCATTATTCTTTTGTAGGATCTAACTGAGATCAATGTGCTTCTCTTTCTCAGGGTCTTTCACAAATCTCAGCCACCCCAAAATAGAGAAGCATTAAAAGCACATGTTCTGTGACCTGGCAGATCCCAAAGGTTGCAGCCCTAATAATTCATGCCATTGTTGACTCAGTGCCCTCCTCTTCTTCCTTTTTCCTTTCCTGTTGGCTTATCTCTGCATCAAATACCTCTTTTCACTTCTTCTCTCATTCTAGCCTCAAGCTAAGAAGCCTTCTTTAGTGTTTGTAGTGATTACATCTTTTGTGCCAGTAACCAAGGTGAATGAAACATGCTGACTGACTCACAGACTTGAGTTTCAAGAATTTTGAGCAAGTCCAGTTGCCACTGAACAGCAACTTTGGGATAACCCTGATGTGGATGCCTGAGAATCTTCACAGAGTTTTAGCTATTCACTTCAGATTGAACACCCCTTGACCCCTTGAAAGGTGAAACATCTTCAAGAACTTTGAGCATGTCCAGTTATACTTACACTATATTTGTATTGTTGTCTGAAATCAAGACGTGGTGTGGGTCAGTGTAGCTGCTAATAGGCTAGTGTTGCCAGCATTTGGGTTTTTAGGTTTCTCCACAGCTGACCAACAGTCATCTCTATGAGACATAGTGCTAGGTACAAATTGCCTTTTTGTTCCATTAGCAATCATGCTGGCTAAAAAAAATCAGCTGAGCAGCGGGGGACCTGGTTGAGACATTTTTTAGTAAAACATTTATTCAGAAAACAGATTGCAGGCTTGATCTGTGCTGACTCTGTAGTCGTAGTTCTCTGCTTTGTAATAGTCAGCTTCTTGAAAAATGGCAAAAATCACATATGACATCCACTATCAACTGCATCTTTTCCTTGTATAACATGGACCTCAAATGAGGGTCATTTTACAAAAAAAGAGAACGAGCAGGGCAGTATTATCAAACTGAAGGGGGGGGGAAAAATCACCTGAGAGCCAATCCAGTTGGTCAGAGGCCCCCTGACCTGCTTCACAGCTGTTTCTTGTTAGTGCTTTAAAACAAATTCCCAGAGTGAGATGGTTTCCAACACCGAATCCTGCCCCAA
This sequence comes from Sandelia bainsii, assembly GCA_032362345.1. Lineage (NCBI taxonomy): Eukaryota > Metazoa > Chordata > Actinopteri > Anabantiformes > Anabantidae > Sandelia > Sandelia bainsii. The sequence continues at coordinate 19,979,717 of JAUMHL010000014.1, forward strand.
AGAAAGAGGCCAGACAAGAGGGGGGTTTATAAGACCCTGCTGCTGTGTGTGTGCCTTTGTGCGTGTATATAAACAGCGCAGTCTTAACTTTTTATCTTATCAGGATAGATGACCTGAGAGTGTGGGGGCCTGCACTTAAGATGCTCTGCCCTGTGTTACAAACGCCACTAACAGTCAGCTGAGTTGGTCTTGATTTCTTCAAAATCTTTCGTAAAAGCATCAAGGTTTCAATAACAGACATTTAGTGAGAGTCAACCTTTGATTCAACTGTTGCCAAGGATAAACAAGTGTAAGTAGGTCTTATCTTAAATGGTACCGTGTACAGACGCAGGGAGACCGGTTTGGAAGAAAATGGAATAATACTGCACTCGCTCCCTCATAGATTCATATGTGCTAGACCAATTGGTTTTGACAGTTTATTCTGACCTGCCACAAGACTTTTAAAATACCAAGAATCAGTGAGTGTTGTAATGCAAACACAGATGAAGGGAAAGTAGAAGGATGTAGCAGTGTCTGAAATGGGTCACATGGATCTAGAGCTGTTGTAAACTTTGCAGCTATTAATGTCCCACTAGAACTATAAAGATATCAGTTGTTTATTTAATAAAACCCCCATGCTGATGGATGGGGATGTATAAACCTTTTAAGTAACATAAATGATTTTAAATATGATATTTGCATTGTCTTCAAGAAGACTTTACCTCCATCTGCGTCTTGAATAAGATGTCTTCACTGTTCTTTCTAAAAGACCACAGACAGATCCAAGGGATTCACAGTGGCAGTTTGAGACCGTGCTCTGTCCAGGAGATACTCCCCAGCCTCCCTCTTGAGTCTGGAGAGCCGTCTCCCCGGGGGTGGTGCCTCACCTCATGGTGACCCCAGCTGAGACGGCTGTAGATTGATGTGCTTCCTTCTCCTGCACATTGAATGCTTTTTTGGGGGGTATTTCCTCTGCCTTTCCCTTCTTTTCTTTAAAACAAGCCCTGTTTATGGGTCGATGGGAGAGGGCTTTGGGAGGTGCGGTGGGAAGAGCGCTGAGATTGTGCTGACGATGCCGTCATAGGGCGCTGAGGACACTCTTTGTGTGAACTGGCAGCTTCTCCATCAGCTGTGTCTGTGAGGTTAAAGGGCTCACAGAAGGAGAGCACTGAGTTCCCGCCATTTGAAGTGACTTGGCTTCATTGGTGCCTTTGCTTTTGCCAGACACTGGCAAGCGAATACTGTTTGGACATAATAGATTGATGAAGTCACACATAAACTAAATTTATAATGTGTTGCTTTGAGGAATAGCAGAAAACCCATAATAGTGACAAGTACCACTCAACTAAGTGTTTGACGACTTTATAGCACAAGGAAAACTTCTCCAACTGGGACCAAAGCTTGTTTTTTGCCTAAATTGGTCACCATTTTATTTTGACCATCACTGTAACAATAACAAACTAATTACCTGAACAAGCGTACACCTGTGTCCTAAAGGGGCCAGGCAATAAATCAGAAGTCTGCATGGGAAGCTGATTATCTTGACATTTCATCAGTCTTCACAGAAAAGCCCACTGCCTGCTGCAAGGAGAGCCTTCCTAACCCAAGCTTACCTGTATGCTAACATCACGCAGGCTACACCCATCTCTGCTCAACACTCTGGGTGATGCATGGGAGTCGTTAGGCAATAATCCCAAGGTGATACTGCTGGACACTGGATTATATGATCACTGCCAGGATGAAAACCTTTTAGCTCTGATTTTCACATTGGGTTCTCAGTGGGCTGAGGTCATAGCATTTTTTTGGGGAGCTTTTTAGACAAACAATACAGTTTCAAAACTTTTAAAACACAGTCTTCAAGTAATATTGTTGACACTTTTGGAACTCAAACGTCTAACAAAAGCAGTAGCCCCCTCAAGTCTGCGTGTTTCCCTTGGCACCTATTTTACACTGAATAGACTTTAGTACCACTGGTTAATGGCAACCCAGGTGAGATAAGGTCTTGGTAAGCGAACAATTAAACGAGGCAATCCAGCACCTTGTACCCTTTGGTGATGAATCATACTGGTACGGTGTTCGCTGGGGTTGATGCCGAAAAGGAGTGATTGGCTGCGGCAGGCGCGCCAATTTGACAGAGACCGATCACAGAGGAGAGAAGCCAGCTGGAACTGAGTGGGATCTATAGACACGCTGGAACAGAAACAGAGACAGCGGAGGCAGCAGAGGAGCGGGTGGTTACACACCAGGCAGTCGGAAAGATGATACAACACATCTGGGGGTAGTGGAGCAAGAGGGATGAGGGTGTCATAGCAACAAGATATAAACACAGGCTCAAGGCCCTGATAGCAGTCCACTTTCTTAGATTTTAATCTTACACTCACTCCTTGGTACATCAAAAAACACAATGTAGACTACAGCATATTACTTCTATCATATCTAGCATATGAATTCTTTGTTAACATTGGAAGGCAATTAAATTACTTGTTATTAGCTGTTTGAGGAGCTACTTCCAAAACCTGATTACTGCCACTTTAATACTTAATACAGTACATTCAGTATTTGCAATTTTGATATGATGCAGTGTTTTAAACTTTATCTTCCTTTCTGCAAGGATTACAAACATGGCTTTATCTGAAAGATGCTTCCCATTTCATAAAAGAATAAATACATGGGAAGCCAAAAAATGACTCACAATTTTGTAATCAGATAGTGGTTAATCAAGAAGAAAAGCCAGTGTCAGCACTATAGGTATGTTTTAGTCTAGTTCTGAGTTCGGTACTCAGCTACAATTCATGACTAGTGGACACTGTTATATTTGAAAAATAAACATCTGATTTCCTAATGCACTATAAAAACGTTACAGGCTTCAAGTACCATGCACTTTTTGTAGTGTTGACTCAAAAACCCCTGGAAAATAACTGTTAGTGAGTGTGTGATGTGTACATCATAACATACAGACTTTGCATGAGTTCACACAAACTAATGAATTTCCGCTCAAACCATCTCACGTCATTACAGAGACCATTGGCCTAATCCACTTACCTTCTGCCCAAAATCCCGCTATCAAAAAAAAAGGTATCATTTTACCCTCCCAGAGGGCTATTAAAAGTAAAGAGTCACCCTGTTAAGACTTCCTTTCATAGAAGGCAGTGGTTTCGTGCTCTCCCGTAAGCCTCTAATCCCTCTGTCGCCATCGCTCGCCCATGTACTGCCCTAGAGGAAGCAACGTCTTACAAACTACTGCAGGTTTCATGTTGTATCGATACAGCAGGATTAGGCTAAATACACACTTTTTATTAACCTCGGGCATGACACTTGTTGCAGTGTGATTTTGGGAGCATCTTAAGTCCAAAATTGTTTGTATGTGTGTGTGTTTAAGAAAAGTGGTTCTGTTCAACCTCAGAGATTGTGTTTGCCTCAGTCACTCTCGACGGTTTCTTACTGAGAGCGAACTGGAGAACAAATCAGTGTCTGTGTGTGTGCGTGTGTGTGTAATTTTGAGTGTGTATGCATGCACATGAGCATTTGTGTATAGCCGTTGGCACGGAGCTGTGTAGTTGGGACCCAGGCCAACTTTTTCTGCTGGAATTTCCTGTCTGAATCGAGCACCCCCACCTCTCCTACTTCTCTGCTCTTCACTTTTCGTTTTCTCTCTGTGCTTGCCCTCTCTCTCTCTCTCTCTCTCTGTCTCTCTCACTGCCCTTTTTTTCTCAAAGCACAACAAAGGCTTTTTTTCTGAAAATTATTCCTGGCCTGGCCTCTGAGGGCATTATTATTATCGTTGAGTACTTCCTCGAACACATGAGCCCACTCCACTCTCCACTTGAGCATGGTCCTGATCTAGGGCTTCATTTGGGCATAATGAGAGAGTGCTTTTCCTTCTCTCTCTCTCTGAGTCATGAGATTCGAAGGGGCCTTTGTTAACATCGAACACCTGGCATTGTCTTTAGCGAGAGATCAAACCAAGGGCTTTAAGATGCAAGCTGAAAAGGAGAAGATGTGGGAATCCTCCTGCTGGTTGACAGGATGTTGGGCAGTTCTGGAGCCTCATTATGGGGGCTACGGGGCAAAGATATGTTCAGTGTTAAAACAAACACTTAATGAGGGATCAGAGCGGATGGTGTCTGAAAATGACGACCAGTCAAGTGATGCTGTGGGCTGGATTTATTCATGCTAGACACAGTCCTTCAGTGCACTGTTAGACATGAAAGTGAGACGTCAAACTTTCCCTCTGTAAATTTGTGTCCATGCAAGTTAAGCTGGTGTTCAGTTTGGAAATAGAATTGTGCTAAAAATATCTTCCTATTGGTGAGGACATGTTGTTTCAGGCACCAGTGAAATAATGAAATACACTTCAGGATCTCCAGTTTGACTAACAGACACATGGTTTTGAAGGCTTATTAGATGCCAAAACACTGCCTAAAAGGTTATAGTACCATAAGATAGGATTTTACAACTCTTGGAAAGTTATAACAATGACACTTTTATCCTGCTTTTCATCATGTTGTTGTAAAACAGGAGACATGTTGTACTAATGTCGGACTGAGTCCTCTGCATTGTTTTGGATATATGAGGCCCAGGGTGGAGCAACCCTGCATGCCAACACACCCAAAGGGGACAGATAGGCGGTAAATCAAGAAAGAGGAGCGTGTATCGTTCCAGACATGTACCTGTCGGTAGCTGTCCCTGCAGCCCAGGAAACAATGGAGCTGTCTGAGTGATGGAAGGACCTGTTTAGGCTTTATCAACCCCACTTTCAACAGCCCTGAGCTGAGAGAGGACAAGGAGAAATCAATCTCTTGGAGGATTCTGCTCAGCACTCATTGTGTTAGATAGGAAACCAAAGAAAAACAAGTAATGAGTACTTAGAACAAAAACTGAATTAAAGAAGGATACGGTAGACCAGGGTCTTGCATTTTGACAGTTTATTGACTGACTCTCTAAAGTGAAAGAACTTGTAGCACTGCTTTGCTGTGTGTGTCATGGTCTAGTCTCCATGTCCTGTCCTCTCCACCAGAAATCTGCCAGACAGCACAAGCAGAGGGCTCCTCTCAGACAAAGCCCGGACTCCTGGCTCCACTTGTGAAACAAAGCTCAAACTCCTTTTCCCAGCTCGCTCCCTCTCGCCCATTTACTCGGTGCCTCTTTTGGCTGCGCAACACACAAGTTGACTCGGAATTGGCCGCCTGTCTCACACACAAAAGCGATGAAGGGTCACTGGCCGAGATCCAGCAGCATAGATCTTGATAGAAACACAGAGCCCTTGGCCTTCTGAGCAACAACAAGGAACACAGGGCACCAGATGGATTTTTACAACTCACTTTGGTTTCACAGACTGTATTCTTTATTGTAGCTGTGTGTGCAGTGGAACGTTTTGACTTTGAGACTCGCTTTACCTGGAGACATCCACTCATTTGTAAAAATTTCAGGGTAGTCATTTGTTTTATTGCTACGCAAATGTGCTATGTCCGTAATTTCCTCTGAGTACAAATTTCTGCAGAACTGATTCAAGCATGTTTTGAAGACATATTGTACGTCCTTTGAAAATAACCATGTTCTAAGCTGAACTTCAAAAATCTATGTTTTAATGGTTGGGACCATTCAAACTGAGATTTCAAAGGGAAAACAATCACTGGCTGCTTGTTAAACACATTCCACTCCAGTCAAATGTTTCACAGTTCAGAGCTGCCTTGAGGGGTACTCTCCTTTCCTAGTCATGTGTAATCCCATCACAATTAACTAAGAACAAGATGGTACAACGTCACAATAATTGGCTTAGTCACAATAACAAAAGCCTCAATCAGGCTTAAGAAGCAGTAATGTCAGTCTTTGTAACTGGCATCACCTAAAAACAACATCCAGCATTTTGCCATAGCCTGCAGGCATAGAGTCCTGTTACACCTTGTTTTCACAGTGCTGCTCAGAGTGAGTTCGGATCCCTAAGGCACATCTCAAACAGGAAGGTGTTTCAAAAATGCAAACTTTGAATAGAAAATCCATATAATTGCTCTTATTACAATGGCAAGCACTTAAAATTCACCTTTCCAACTGAAACATAAAAGAGTTTAACACTTTCAAAAAAATATTTTTGATGCAGCAAGCAATGGGAAAACAGCTTACCTCAATAACAGAACTGGGAATTTCTTACAAAAAATTCCTAAAAATATATATATAAATAAATAATACATATAAACAATATATATATATTGCATTTCATCAGTTTTTCAGGAATATAAATGTATTTGTTGCTTTGATTAAGTCAAAATCAGTATACTAAGTACAATAGAATTAGTGTTTTATTGGTAATTTTTGTTGTTCTTTACTGTGAAAATACAGTAGGCAGTGTTGGATTTCACTGACAACAGCTTAACAGCTATTGACTAAAAACAGCAAAGTAGAACTGAAAAAACTTTAGAAAGTTATTCTTTAAGTTTATTCTGGCATCACACTGGTGTGAAAAGATTCACCTATTTCCTCATGTTCACTCAGTCTCAGTCAACCTGCAGTATCAGGTAGAGATAATGATGTTTGACCTTTAACCTCAGGGCTGTGTGCTCCCAGGTTATCCCAGATTTACTGAAACATGTACAGCCAAAGAATCTTAATAGCAACCCAGGGGGGCTCTCAAGATGCTTGCAAAGTCATTTTGACTAGCTGTTTTTGGTTTATTTCCTGCATCAAAAATTTGACACTTTAACATATGAAGCTGGAGAGAATTAGTAGGACATTTGTCTATGATTAGATTAGCTCCTCTCCTCCTTCAGTCAAGACAACAGTGCCCTACTCAGCCATTGTAATGACAGCAATTAATGAAGATCAGTTGTGTTGTTGGAATGAGACTTCCCTTAAGCCAGCAGACCATTTATAGCAGGAAATGGTGGATTCATGCATTCTTTGTCTGACACATAAAAACACATTCATTGTTGTGTAAAACCTGCTTAGGTCTTACTGGATACAGAGAGCCATTAATGAACATACAGTTCTCAGGGCAAAAGCCACAGACACTGTAGAAGGTTTCAATTACTGGTAGATTATGGGAAAGGTAAAATGGTACAGTTGCATGTCATGCTGCGTCGTTGGCGCCACTCACGAGCTGTATTTTTGAGTCTAAACATTTGTCTGTTTAGTTCTACATTATGTCAGTCAGCTTGAAGTCAGCTTCAAGAAATGTGTCATCTTTATCATTCATTATATGTATAACACGGTATCATTATGTTTGGTTCATGACCTTTGCTCTCTTCTCTGCACTCACAGGTTCCCACCACCTCTTCCCTACATTTCACACGCCCATCCCAATCGACATGAGGCACCACGAGGGCCGGTACCATTATGACCCGCATCCACTCCACGCTATGCACGGGTAAGCATCACCAGTCATTCTGAAATGAATTATTCATGGTGCCTCACAGTGAACTACCAAAATAGAATAATAGACAAACAGTTTGATTTATATGATGGATGCATCATATACTGGCTCGAGCAAAGAGCTGAAAAAGGTTATGTAGCATATAAATATGCTAAGTAGAAGAAGATGTAGAAGAGAAACATGTAGCATGTTACTATTACCCTCTAATAAAAGCAAACATCAAACAGCATACAGTTCTGCTGAGAGAAAACCCAGAAAGTGACTGTTAGAAGAAGAATATACAGTAAATGCAAAGTAATAATGGCAGCTCTAATTCTAATATTAAAACCCTTTTGAAAAAAACAATTATCAGCCATTAAAGTAGAAATATATAAACTTTAATTTTTACTATAAAGCAAAAAAAACAACTCATATTGGTCAGAATAAGTAGGTTGGTAGTCCAGTTGTGTGTATCCTATCGTATATTTATTCTCTGACTTTATTAATGTGGCATTACCATAAAACTCTGGCCTTCTTAACGTTGCCAGGCCCAAGCTTATCTAACATATTCGAATTCAGGAAGGGAACCCGGGAGTAAGATCAATAGAGCTTTTGCGAGAACTGCGCTGTTACATTTAAATTCAGCAAGATCAGGTGATACACGGTGCAGGCAGAGCTATTCATCACCTGCAAAGCGAGGGGGGAGGAGGGCGAAAATGTGTGGCTGTGCACCCAGTTTGTTTTGATTAATGTGATGTGACTCTGACAGAGTGCTCCCGCTAATTCATCAAACCCTTGATCTAGCTGTCTTGTCTCCGGCATGCGCCAAATTTACCTAATTACAGTGCATCGTTGTGGCGAAATGGAGTAAGGTGTCAGCGCGGGGCACTTGGCGGCCGCACTCTGTCACTGGCTGGTTGCTGCATGTGAAGGTTGCACTTCTTGTTTGAAAGTGCCGTGCCTGTGTGGAGCACCATGTCATCAGGTCATTCTGTCATAGCTGTCATAATGCAGATCCTGCAGTAATGCTTTGTTACCTGTCGTACTCCCTTGGCTGAGATTATGTGGAGGGCTGGATTTTACAATATATAATTTATGCAAAGGTTGGATTTTTATTTAGCATTAGTGGTTAGGAACTGACAAGTAATGAACTGTGTAGCTCTCTCCAGCATGTAGTAAGTGCATGCATATGCTTAAAGGCCTCAGTATACAGTCAAACAAACCAGGTTGCATGAAGAGTCGCCTGACAATACCTAAAGGTTAAAGTGTTTATATCTGTTACTAATGGCCACACCTTAAGGCGAGGAGAAAAGATCATCGTCATGGCCTCATTCTAGCTGCAACACTTTACCACGCTTTTTATTCAATATTTAGTTTTTTCGATGTATTTCTAGCTGTTTTTAAATCTGGACAATATCTGGAAAATCAGGTCTGGATATTTTTACACATGTAGCATACAGGAGATTGTCTGTGTCAGATGCGTTTTCAGTGCTACATTTAATTTGGGTGAGGGGCGGCACCTTTTCAGGAGGCAGGAGAAGACACAAGCATGCTGCCGAAATCGAAGTGTTTTGTTTACGGCATATCGAAGCAGCGCCGGTCTCATGGCCACTTGCTCGTGTTGAATTCTTCAGACAATTACCTGCTCTGTTCTTTGAAATCCCTTTAATGTGTGGACCAGCTGCTTCAGACCTCCTGGTAACGTTTAGATAAGTTCAGGGTTCCAATGCATCTTTGAAAACAGCTTTTGAAGCCTCAGTGAAATATACCAAGCACATACAATATGTAATTCATAAGACAGTTGTGTCTTTTTGTATACACAAAAAGCAACAGTGAAGAATTCAAATTTCTTTAAGAATTTTTCCAACCTATTTTGTGTCCAAGATAAAATATGTGAATAAACTATATATGCATTAGCTAGAGTTGCAGTCGGAAGTTTGAGTCTTTTTGCATATTCATTATTCAGCACATTTGTAAATGTTCAAGCCAGGATTTAAAAGTAGCAACCTTCTGTCTGTGGTTTCCCAGATTTTCATGAACTTCGCATTCCAGACACAGAAAACATGCCATAGCTGCTCTGCCTCTGGAAAACATTAGGAAGAGCCTCTCATGAGATGGCAGTAGAACTTGGATTTAGACACAGCACTTACGCTCTGTTTGCTGCGTACTGTGGAGTCGGGCATCTTCTGTAGGAACCCACAAGCCAGAAAAGACAGCCACAGTGCCAACATGTTTGACCGGGTAATTAGTATCCAAAATCCAGCCTTCCGTTCCCAGAACCTCAACGACAATACAACAGATGAGAAAAACATATCCCCCGCTCATTCCACAGCTTGTATTTGTGCTTTCTGGGAAGCAGTTGGGGGGCAAATTGCAGCACTGAAAAGTTGAAATATGCCCAAGGTTTTTGTGTGGCAGAGCTGTGGCCTACACCACCCCTGTATACAAACATATGTGGTCCCGCCATCAGCCTGTTCAAGGCCCGCAGCCCCACAGCACGGAATGTGTTGATGAAATGCAGTTTACAGATCAGCCATTTAGAGTGTTTTTTTCCTCTCATTGTTTTGGTTTGGTTAACATGGAAAGGGGAAGGGTGGGTGTTGTTGTCTTACGGTGTTGCTTGTTGGCTCCAGCTCCAGCTCATCGTCACGGTTAATATTTGAATGTGGATGCTCCCCTGAGTTACAGCCAGGAATGTTCTGCTGAAAAGACAAACGGACCCATCAATCAAAAGACTGTGAAGTTGAAAATCAATGGCCTAAGATTTTCACGGCCTCAACATAATTTCCCTGCACTCAAAAAAAGACCAAATTGTATGTGACAGCAGTAGAGCTGAATAATAGATAATTACCCTGTGTATAATCCCATCTCATTTAAGTGTATTATCCTATCGTCTGACATAGTTCTACTGGGCCCCTCCTTTGTACACAATGCTTGCTTCACAGGGAGTACAGTACAGTATCAAGTTGTGTCCAAATCCTCAGCATCCTGATCAGGCCTCAAAAAGAATTGAGGCAGGTTCTTACCAGCATGTCCGCTTTGGGGTAGTGTGGTGATTTATCTTGATCGCCTCAGCTGCCCAGAAGTACAGAAGGGAGTGGGCCACATCATAATTCATCCCAACCTGAGCCAGTAGGGAAAATATCAGAGAGGCAGATAACCAACTGTTTGGTCAGCTACGAGGGCAGAGAAGGCAAGCAGACATATAGAAAGGGAACTTGAAGTAGATGTGTGGCTGTAACACCTCACTTTGAAAACAGGTTACTTGGGCACCATCTTGCACTGTACTTCTCATTAAAATGGAGATAACGGAGATAACTCACTTTTCACTTCTTACCTCTGGACACCTGGTCAATCAGTGTAAAAGGTTTGTGCACACGTAGGATTGCTGGTTTTGGAAAGAATATTGTAGGCATCAATCATACACTTATTCCCAAGGAAGTGTCTGATTGTCCGTTTGAGGTATGCATGGTGCATACCTTATTCCATAAACCAGCATATGAAGATAATAATATTTGCAAATGTGCATTTGCAAGCTGAACATAACAGTTCAGGAAATCAAAACTGAAACTCTCACTAGATTACAGAAATGTTGGTACCAACAAGGTCAACTTCATATAAAATGTAAAAGACTGGAAAGACTTTTATTGTGACATTTCATCACTAATCATGCTGCTATCTGCCCCTGCCAGCAGCCAGGGGACTAACATGGACTCTGGTATGCACTTACTCACTGGGTTACTCATATGCTCAACAAGCTGTACCATGTCCAAATCACTTTTTCTCACAGCAGAGTTTTAACAATGGAACAACAGACAGCATGTAATCATGCAGTACAGAACATAGAGACAAACAGCAATTACCTCTTTGAAAGCATGTCTCACATGGGCTTCCTATCCCTCACATCAGCTTCCTATCCCTCTAACTCTCCTCAGGGGAATAATAATTCTGATTTTCAGCTGCATGCAAGTACTGTTTCCCATTTCTTAGTCTGTTTCCAACAGAGCAGCCACCCATAGCGTTCAGGTATGATGGAAGTGTCTTTAAAACAGCCAGTTGCTGATTAAGAGACAAGGCTCTCCAAGGGATCTGAGGCCCTCAAAGAGCTTCCCATTCGACCTTTCCGACTAAAGCCTCTGGAAAACATACAGACTTCAAGTAATATCTTGTCAGAAAGAGGGTGGATCGACAAGGTTTGTGAAAAGAGTACCTGCCAGAGACAACTATTATTTTGCAGTCTCCTGACAGGCAAAGGCAGTAAATTTCAACTTATTATCAAAGGCTTCATATACACTCATGGTTGTTTGAGTGATATACTGCGGCTTGAGCTGTGTGTGCCGACATGCTGGTAAGCTGTCGGCCAAGGAACAAATAACTACTGTTGATGGATGAAGGTTTAAATTAAAATGTTAGAAAATGGTTTTGAGAGGTGGAACATGATGAGTGTAATGGAAATTAAATGAATATTACTGTGATTATACTGACCTCCTTTGTTGTAAAAAAACAACAACTACTGAAACAACTTTAGTAAGCCACCCTGTTGCACTAGGTGACACTTTTTTCTTCATTATCATGAACACACAGGCAGTAAGAAAATTATACAAAAATGCCTTAATAATGCAACACTTTTATAACTATACAAAATATTAGAACTGAACACAATGTTTATGAAGCTTAAATGAAATCTTGCAACCACTGATGCACTACACCGGGGATCTGCAACTAGTTTCCAACAGGGTCCATATTTTACAGTCAATGCCCAAGGGACAACTGCACCTCCAGACAAACCATTGGAATGAATGACTGGAAGTGGGCAGTAGGGGTTCAGGCAGTCTGTGTCAAGCCATAAAGAAATGTTCTGCAGGCTGGTTGGTGATCACCACACTAGACATTGATTCATCAGCCTCAATCTGACATGGACATAAAGATCCATTATCTTGACCACTTTTTCTAAAGGTAAAGTTGAAACATGCTAAATAGCCAGGTGTTTTTAACATTCTTTCAATTGAGTAGTTATACATACAATACAAAATTATTTTTCATGATGGCTGGGAATCCCGGTGTGTGATTACTTGGAAGAGCTTTGAGTCACCTAGCCTGATAAGCAGAGAGCCAGCATCAGTGCCAGTTTACCCAGGTAGTCCTTCAGTGCAACACCCAAGCACTAATCTGAGGAGGCGCTGCCAAGCTCCCTGTATGCTGCTTAGAAGCCGATGGAGGGAAGCATGTTTTTGTGTATGGAGCGTCTGTTTCTTCTCACTTCTCCCCTCCCGCCCAGAACAGAGGGTTCTTTATGGTTGTTTGTAGGGGAAGAGTGGGCCTGACGGCAGAAAGTTGGCCCACAGTCAGGGCCGGCAGTGTGCAGGCGCTTACTGGAAATGGAACGAGGGCCGAGGCTCTGGGTTGGTTGGCCCGGTCTGAGCTGGGCAGGGCCGGGCCGGGTGCAGTTTGGCGTCTGCACAGAGACAGCGAATAAGAGACTGAGTAAGCAAACTGAAGGAAAGATGGGGAGCGGAGGTCCTGCCAAGCATGCTCGGTAGGTCTTAGGCCCACCTTTCATAGGCACAGCCAGTAGCTACAACCTGATTTCTTTCAGATGCGTACTGAAAACATATAATCATTTCACTATTTAAGCTTCAGCTGAATGTTGATTTGTAGTATTTACAGAACCTAATGCATCTATTTCCATTATTATTCTTGGTTTGCAGACAGACACAAACTTTAGATGTGAACTGGTAACTCATTGAGTGTTCCATTTCTTACAACCTCATCTTGCACACACATACTGTGTACCCAGCATTCAGTATATCCTGCCAAGAATCAAAACCACACATATAAACACTCATTTGTTCACAGCGGCCATTGAGCTGCTAAAGTGTCAGCTCAAACAGCATTTGTTATCGGGGACTCGTAAAGACGGCTATTCTGGTGTTTTTTATGATATTGCGTTGTTGTTTGCGACTGTCACTGCGGTCGCATTGTCTAGAATAAGAATTGCTACCAGTGACTGAAGTGAAGCAAACACAGACAAAAGAAAATGAATAGTCTTTCTCAATTTAATACATGAAGTAAAGCCAGATATGGGAGCAAAGTGATTAGATGTTAAACTGATCTCAAAGATGAATTCCAATATGGAAAGAGGCTGCAATGGCTAATATTATAGTCAGTCTTTAGTCTGGTCTGTGCTGAAAGGAGAACATGTTTGCCTACATGGCTGTCTCAAGGTTTATTATCCTCAACTGCCTTCTTTTATTTCCCTCTGTTCCTTTTTAGAGAGAGTGAATAATGACTTATTGTTGCTATATGTATGACCACAGGGTTAGGGGTAGGGGATGTAACTATACTCTCTATTAGTCACCATTTCTCCCATCTAAGTGCCTTTCTGATGGCTGAATTTCTACCAGGTGTGCTTACCACACACTGAGGGAACGACTGGCAGCTTATCGGAGCTAAAGTGCACTGGGTCGATATAAATAGTGGTGCCCTTTCAAAGGGTTAGGGTTAGGGTTGAGCCATCGCTAGCGGACAAGAGTCGTTTTTATCTTGAGTTCAACCCCTCAGGGCTCTTGAGAATTACAACACCCACTTGTCTGCGTTCCTGCAAGCAGAGCCGCCTGTTACCTCCCAGAGATGACAAATTTATTGTACAGGCTGATATGACTGGCAGGCTGTCTAAGAGCTTCACACAGCGCTTCATTCTAAAGGTGGCCACAGGCAGTGACTTTTGAGCATCCAATTGCACTCTCTTATCAGACGCCATGTAATACCTGATGTGAGACCCTGTAGTTTTGCCCACCCAAACAGGCAGAAAGTAAGCCTTCCCGTAGCCTTGTAGTTCAAAGCCCTTGGTCTCGACTTGTCTGTATAGCTGTAGGGCTAATAGTAGAAGGCGAGGACAAAAGGGGATTATTATGTATTAGCTGTGGGACTGGGGAGGGGAAAGGGTGTAAGTAGATTGAGACAGCAGACACTTTTGTGAAATAACAGAAGTCAAGGCTTGTCTATGAATATACCAATGAAGATCACTCATGATAATAACTGAACACAATGCATTTAATCAAATTAACCCAAACTGTCTCCACCCCCTCCATGTTCCACTATCTGTTTGCATTCATCTATGGCCCTCACCCCTTCCTTCTTCTCTCTATGTGCACTCTTTAGCTCTCTACCTTTGTCCTTGTATCACTTGTTTCAGTTTGTAACTCCCTCTCCACAGACCTCCAGGACTTACGGGTAGCCCGGTCATCTCAGATATATCCCTGATCCGTCTATCACCACACGCGGCGGCTGGGACAGGTGAGTCTCCGTTCAGCCCGCCACATCCTTACGTCAGTCCCCACATGGAGCACTACCTGCGAACGGTGCACGGCAGCCCCACCCTCTCCATGATCTCAGCTGCCCGAGGACTGAGCCCCGCTGAAGGTGAGATTTACCCCACACACCATCACCACTGATGCTGTGATATTCACAATTATGATCTTACTAACAGAGCAGCAAAACAAAATAAAATAGTTTACACAGAGATAGCTCAAATATATCACTAATAGAATTCTTCATCATTTTTATTTGACTCTACTAACCAAAAGAAACTGCTGTTCCTCCTGTTGCTGTCTCTACTTGTAACCTGTATCTGTTTTCTTCTGATTGTCCTTAAGTCCCTCCTTCTGTAGCTTATGCTTTGTCCATGTCCTGGTGTCAGTCCAAAGTGTTAAATTCACATGTAATGTTTTCCGATGTTCCAATTTTTGTGTAATTCTAGAACTGTAAGATGTACTTACCCTTTGGTCATGACACTTGGATTTGGCTAAAGTTTTTAATCCACACCTATCAGGAGTCAAGACAGGGGTCAGAATGTGCACTCTGGAGCTATATAGTCCCTTATGCAACAAACTTTAATAGTTATATAAGTGTGTACACTTATATGACTTTGACACATTTACAGTAGTTCATCAGTGTGTTTCAGTAAGCACTTCAAATGTAAATGACTTCAAATGCACAGGCATATATATTCATCTATGAACATTCATCTCTGAAGCTGTAGTGTTTTTAACATTTACTGTACAGAGAATGAAGAAGATATTTCAACTGCAGTGGGAAATCTGCCAAATGGCAACTGTTCTTCAGCAGCTTTGACCTGTTAAAATTATGGATGTGAGATTAGAGCTTTTCTGAGGCACACTTTTCATTAAACATATTATATCTGGCATGTGTGTGTGTGTTGGTAATTTGTTGGTGCATAAGCTCTACAGCATGCTTTGCAGGCAACTTCCTGTACATTTGAATGTACAAAGTCCCTGAACTTCACAATGTGACAGGCCCATTGTCACTACCATTGTTCATACAACAGGTCTGAGATGAAAGGCAGCACCACAAGCCCGCACCCAGCACCAATAAATCACCAAGCACACGCTGCTGGCAAAGCAATACCTCCCCGCCTTTCAAGAGAAGCAATGCGGAAGAGATGATGTCACTGATAAAGTGGCAGGGAAGTACAGTATGGCACCAAATAGAGGGCGCTACATAAATAAAAGTCTGTGGAACCACAGGGCTCAGTGAAGCATGTGTAAACCTCTGATAGAGATACCTGGGTGCCAGAAACGTGTAACAGGTAGTCATGTACAACTCACGTTTCCACTAACAACCAAAAATTCATGCATTTTGTAGAAAAAGACACTGCAAAAAACCTCAACATGATGTATGATGATTAATGTCCAAAATCACAATTTTCACTAAACTAAATGTTAAACACCAATCTGCCTGCAGTAACGCGATTTGGCAGCTGTGGAGAACTAAAAGTAATACCCCCAGATCGCACACGCTGCCTGTGCGCTGTTAACCACAGCTTTGGCCTAATAGGTTCAGATTTTTTTTTTTTGGTTTACAGTGTGCTTATGTGTATGTGAATGTGTCTGTGTGCGCAGAGAGTGGGGGAGGCCTCCCCAACTTCCCACTTGGCCCCCACCCAGTCTTACCAACCCCCATTTCCACCAGCATGCATATTAATCCAACATCAGTCCACACTCGTGGCCCCTCCACACACCCGAAGCCACATGGGCAGAAGGAGGAGAAAGAGCAGGAAATTGAGGAAAAGGGGGACACAGGCACAGTGAGACATAGGAGAGAGGAAAGCAATCCATCTCTCACTCTTATAGTTTCTGACACGTTTAAATGTGGCTTTACTGGGTGCAGGTGTTAACACATTGTACGTCAATATTACCTTTGCACATGCAGCATTTAAGGCTTCCTCAGCATTATGAGTTTATGTGTGCGTGTGCACCTTCACTCTATGTATGACTTCAGCCTGTCAGACTTAATGCACAACACCAGTGAAATGCAGGAATATTGTACTCCTTCACACTGTAACCCCCTCCCTTCACCCCCCGGCCCTGCTCCTACTCTTCCTCTGCTTCCTGTACTCCCTGGAGATATAACCCAGCAAACCTCAAAGACATCCGACATCTTTTATCAAAAGCCTTACATGCCGGGGCATGCACACAAGCACAAATCTTCAAATCTGGAAAGAGGGGCACTCTTGCAACCTTTCTGCTCTTGTCTTTGTTTTTTGCTTTATGTCAAGGGCTGTGTGCAACCATGTCCATGAATATATTACTTCATTACAGGAATAATAAAATCTCAGCCCCTCTGACTTGTCAAAATATGTTTAGCATCACCTCACTGGGTTGTTATCATGTCTCCACTGAAGGACTAGTTGATTGGTCTGTAATACTGTATTATAAGTTATGAACAAGAAGAACTTAAACCTTCCTCTCCTCTTTTCTGATTCAGTAACCCATGAGCACTTGAAGGACCGTGCCCTGTTCAGTCTTCCCCCTCCTCCGCCAGGAGCCAACCCCACAGAGTACTACCACCTGATGGCCAGTGCCAGCCAGCGAAGCCCCTACAGCGACCTGCTGGTGCAGAGCGGTGCGGCGGCTGCAGCGGCGGCTGCAGCGGCAGCGGCGGCTGCTGCAGCTCATCTACCTGATTACATCAGCCCCGTGGATGGTGAGGAGAAGAATTCTGTTAACAAAATCACAAGTTCAGATTTTGACTGTACTTGAACCATGAATGAATGGTGCAAATTTGTTCAGCTTGGAGCTTAGCAAAAGTATTTTAGAAAACCTGAAACCAGAACCAAAACAGTACCAGGAAATCTCAATCAGAATAAAATTACGTACGCTACAAAAATGTCATCACATTTACAGTTTAGTTGCGTAGGAACATCATTTTTAGGAGACAGAGTTGGACATGTCACTGTGATATTTTAATGTCAAAATAATATAAATAAAACTCTAATGCAAATACCCAAGCACATGTCTTGGTATTGAAGTAAGAGCCATTTTGCCCTTTGTTCTCAGCAGCAGGCATGTTCACACCATCCTTGTATTCTTCCTCTTGATGTTTGGTCATGGAAGAGTTCCCCACATCAAAGATAGTGGAGTTTTTTTAGACATACTCATAACATGGGGGCCAAAGTTAGCTGAGGGTTGAGGGTGTGTAAACACTAGACGTCTTAGGCCATGAAGACTTCTAGTAAAACACGTGTGACCTTAGTGCTTCTCATTCTGGTGGTGTTTCAGGTGTGTTTGTACTGTCATTATGAGTAATATCCTACAAAATTATTCCAGCGTGGAGAGAATTTGACTGTATGAGGCGCAGGGAGTGAACCCTGACTGTTAAGTTAAGGGTTAATGTGGTGGGCTGCTTGTACTGTCCACTTACTGGCAGTGATGAATCAGATTAACGCTGAAACACACACACATGCACACAAAAACAGCGAGGCAAATAGGCAGGCAAATGCTCACAAACTTGTACATGTGTTTGCACACAGACTCACACAGACCAGCCTGTTCTTTCATGCCAGTTTGAATCTCGGCCCCTCTATCAAAATGACAGTCAGGCACCAGAACAGACGTTTGATTTCGGCAGCATAACGCATCCAAGAAACTTTCAGCGCTCATGAATGGGGAATAGAAAGCGCACAGAGTGGAAAACTGTCCGTGAAAGTCTGCCTTTTCGATGCCTGATAATCAAATACTCCCCTTGGCACTGATGCCCGCTTCGCTCCCGGAGCTTTTGCACTTTTCTTTCATCGCATCCAACCACCCACACAGAAAAAAAAAATGTCCGAAGCAATGTCCAAAGCCCCCTGCATGACACTAATGCAAGCATCGTCACATACAGGTGGCACAACACAACAGAGACAAACAATCAGATACAGGATCACTTGGCAATTAATCTTTTAAATTACCTCAATCACGTAGTCAAACACAGGCAAGGCTGAGGTAGGCTGAGGGGGCCTCGCACAACTGTGGACCACCTTTCTCTCCTCCCTCCTCCTCTCTAGTTTCCTCAGTGACCGCCGTTGTACTGCCTTGCCCACACTTGTTTGGGAAGTTGTTTGCTCATATAGCTGCAAACCCCCCCACACACACACACACATACACTTGCTGCCACCATCCCAGCAGCTTTTATTTCATGTTTTACCATGCTGGGAGTTATGTGGTCAGGTTTGAGCCACTCTGCCTGTCTGGACACTCTTCCACTGCGGCCTGCAGACACAGGGCCCCGTATTGACCAAGTTGGCCAGCTAATGGTCATCGCGGGCAACCTCGGCCTGAATCAAAGACCTCATTTACTGCCAGAGCTTGGGTGGAGAAGCAGTGGCAGAGGTGGCAAATATGTGCTTCATCTCTTAGTGTTAGTTTTGGATGGCAGTGCTGATAAAACCCATAATAAAAATCAATTTATGCACTAATATTCAGAAGACCCACTGCAAGAACTGGAAGCCTTCAGTGTTCCCATAGTATGGCTTCTCACCCACCTCCCTCTCCTGCTCCTGTTTTCCTTTCTGGATAAGAGAGTTGCATGGTTTACAGTTGAACCGTGAAACAGTGAGTTCTGCTGTGAGAGGATCACTGGTGGAAAAGTTGTGGACACATGCGTCAGTAAAGGTCTTTCGTCAGAGTCTTACCGGTCCAATTAAGAATTTTAGGATTTACTGCTGAGCACACGTCAAGTCAGACACTAAAACACAGGAATATATCCCTGTTCAGGAAGAAGACACAATTTTAAAATGCTTCTGCGGTGTTGTTTTAAATGACAAAGACTTTTGGTTGGCCTCTTTTTATCTCCCCACTTAGAAAACAAACCTACACAGCAAAATAATTATTGGATTGGTTATGCAAGATTCAAATGCAGGTTGCTGGCCTTTTCCTCTCACATTGCTATACAACAGTGTTATGGCCAGGACTGCTAGACGAGTGTGGTGTTACGAGCAGCTGTAAATGCCTTGTTGAAACACGTACTGTTTCTTTAAGTTGGTGTGTTGGTTGTTTTTCATGTATTAATCCTTGTGATTACCTGGTGGAAGTGGCATGGAAAACGTCCACAGTCTCATGACCCCTCCAACCCACTGTCACCCTTTTGTATACATCCTCTCCCGGAAGTTCCAGGAGTCTCCCACACATTAATAGCTTCCTCCTGACGCCTGCATATTAATTACAATGTACATGATAGTTCTTCTCTTCTTGTCTTAACTGGATCTTCCTGTCATTTGAATTGTGATTTAGCTTTACATTAGGAAAATGACACTATGTCTACGTTAAAGATGTAGTGTGAGCTGGCTATCAGCTGCAGTTCTGGTGCGCTGTATGCAAAACATTCACAGACAGTACAGAGTGTGGGTCATCCATGTTTCAAATACGCTCAGAGCATGCTCAAATGCATTCCTGATTAAATTTTTTATCAGGTTTTTTTTCACATTTAACACTCCCACCCCCTCATAAATCAGGGCTTAACTGAACTGTGGATTTGTAGAATCGTTATGCCCCTAATAAACACTGTGAGGAGCAGTCTGGGATAAAAGAATAAAAGGACATCCCCCTCTCATGCCTTTCACATCAATCCATGAAAAAGATGTGACAAGTGGATAGTGTCAGGATCAGATCATATTTTGCATTTTGAGGTGCTTGTTCCATCATCAGCAAAATGATCTCAGTCTCTAATTCCCAATAAAAATAAAACAGACACATACTGATTCCTTAACTTAAAATCATTTAAGCATGATAGCATTAGCATTGCTACACCACTAGTACTGTAAGTTATTTCAGATGCATTCAGAAGACAGTTTGTCTCAGTGGCTTATGGTAAGCATTGAATCTCCCACTACAAAAGCAGCCAAAGATGATGCAGCAGAGAGAAAGATGGAGCTCAACTTGTGTAGCGATGTGGTGGTGAGGAGAGCAGGTTAGGTCCCCTCAGACAGCTTACACAAACACTTAACTATATGTTAGTTCATGAGCATATGGATGGAAGTGTGTGCATAAACACACTGACAAACACAACAGCGGCTTTGGGAAGTGGGGGGCACAAAGAGGATTCAGTGCGAGTTCCCTCGCTAATAAAATTCAGTTCAGAGTTAGTATTAGTGAGATTTAGCAGGGAAAATAAACATTTTCCCACTCTGACTGGACCCATGGGGTGGGTGGCGAGGCTGTCTGGAGATGCAGAGGCCTGGGGCCCTGCTGGCACGAACACAGGTTGTGGTGTGGTGGTGTTGGTGGAGTGACCATCATAGAGCAGCCCCGCTACAGCCTGGAGAAGGTCAAGGTAGACAAGTCAAAGATTATACACAGACCAACAGAGGCCAGCTGCTCAGAAGATGGAGATTTTGCTGACTGAATTTGTCCCCCAAGTAAATAAACATCCAGTAGATGATTTTGGAAATGTTGATCTGAATGAAAAACAAAAAAACAGTTTCATCCCAAACTCATCTCATTTCTATTAAGAAATCTGGATTTTTCCTGAGCTGCTTGGAAGGAGGCACTAGAACAAAAGACTCATATGCGGCAGTGACCACATGAATGTGTGTAGATTGATTGGCTGAAGCCTTTCTCTGCAAGACGAACACTGATAACACATCAAAGTCAGGCATACTACACAATTGTGCTTCATTGCTATTGAAGGATGTTATGTGGTTTGCATTTCTCACTACACATCTGATGGTGCTTCCGCTCTCTCTGGATTCAGCTACTGGTGGTGTAACTCCACTGTCTCTATTAGCTCCACCGATTCCATGATTTTTTACCCTTAAAAATGATTAGAGCTTTGACACACAATAAATAGTGAAGAACTTGTGCAAAAATTGGCTTGTTAAGGAACCATTTCGTCTTTGAGAAATAAAATATTAGGGTGTAAAACAAGGTTGTAATATTAAAAAAACGGTTTATTGACATTTCTTTCTTAAGAGTTTTAATAAAACTGTCAGTGAACAGGGAATATGATTTACATATATACAGATGTAAAGCCTAGCTTAGGATAACGTACAATGACTGTTTCGGCCAGTATCCAGAATGTTTATTTTATTTATGTAATCCCCCATCAGTATCTCAAAAAATAATAATAAGAATCTTTTAATACTTGAAAGAACCATATAAAGCATCTAAACCATCTACTAAATAAAAAGGTTCTTTGAAGAACCACAAAGCCAAAGCTAAAGAACCAGAAACATATTTCTGAGAGTACATACATATACTCTATATGTTTTTTGTTTTTTTACTGCATCAGTGTGCACTGATGTGCCTGTAATTATGACTTTTATAAATATCCACAATTACAAACAGTCCACGATACAGTCCCACAGGGCACACATAGACACATACACACATATACAGTACACCTACCCACACGTCCCGTATTACCACACACTGCCGTGCCGCTGCTGCCTGTGCAACATCTGTTTTTTCGCTCCCTGCCGGAACCTACCCAACCTTTTTTCAGTTATACCCACCACATATAAAACACTACCAAGAGTGGAGCATTATGTGTGTGCGTGTGTGTGTGCACAAGTGTGTATGTTTTTTGTACTCCAGGTAAAATTAGTTTTGACCAAGGACATCCACTGGAACCAGTCCGAGCTAAACAAAACTAGCCTGTCCGCACTTTAGCCTTAGAAGCCTGAACGTTCTAGACGTCTAAGCCTTGTTGCCCAAGGCTGAATTCTTCTGAGCTGAGGTAGATGTACAGATTGAAAGGCTGTGTTGATGATGGTAAAGAGCAGTGTTCATGGGCACAGTGCCCAGAAGGGTGAAGCACGCGCCAGGCTACCAGGCCACCAGGTTGCGAGGCCTGTTTCCTGCTTTATAAAGAGGGATATTAATACACTTATCTGCCATTAAATCTGCTGGCAAGGCATCGAGCTTACCTCACTGCAAAAAACAAAAAAACAAATCCTAGCAGCTGCACGAGCGGCCGGGAGCAGCTTATCAGAATCAACTCCTCCTATATGATGATCCATGTTCCCATGAAGTGGATTGCCTGCTTCTCCACCCTCTTTGTTTTTTTTCTGCTTCTCCCTTCTTTACTCCATTCCCACCCCTCTATGTGGCTAATGAATGATGCACATTTATTTATTAGCCCTAGAGAAGCGCATTCCTGCCAACCGTTTGTTGTTTTTGCCAACTCTTTCATAAAAGTTTCTATCATCTCCACCACTATGTTTTTTTTCATTCAGGCCCCAAACTACTGTTGTCTGCCGTCTGAAGTTCTCGGGGGCCTTTTAACTAAGTGCATATGTCTGTGCTTTACGACTTGCCACCTCAAAACATAATAGTTTTGGAAGTTAAGGCCCCACTTTATGGCTGTAGGTCTGGCGTGGTGATTATGGCAGTGCCTGGATTCATTTGGAGTGAGGGGTTGTGAGTCCTACCAGCAAAGATTCTGGGATTGCCAACATATTGGCAGCAGTGAAGCTGACATGCAGTGCATGAGTGTGTGTTAGGTCACTGTGCATGTGCTTAGGTGAGTTGTGATGGGCCTATTATGAGTTTCCGGTCTCTCGCGCCTCTGATGATGTTGGCTGTTAGTCCTAATTACACGTGTGTACAAACACACCAGCTCTGCTCCTTGTCCCCTCACACAACAAAGCACCTGTTCGTCCCAACTAGTGATCTGTCTCTGTCTCTGTGGGAGTGGGAGCTGCATTCTTGTTGAAGTTTAAAGTGAAATATATCCACATGAAAGATGGACTATTTGTACATATGGAAAAATAAATAGCTTTCTCTTCAAGTTCATGGGAAAGTGGTCTCACGTGGCATTTTCTTTTCCACAAGCATAAGAAAATTAGTGCAACAGCCAGGTCTAGCAGGAGGCCGTGAACCCTACCTTTGTGAGTCAGCCTTGTTCTTCTGTTAATGGTATTCTGAGATCAATTTGTTTAAATTGCCTCCATTTAGCTTGCTGAAGTACAGCGGTCTGAAAGAGATTGCTATCATGGTAATTACTGAGAATGATTGGAGGCGATTCATTATGCATAAAAGGATACGAATGTTAAATAGGGGAGTTGTGTGTGTGTGTGTGTGTGTGTGAGTGAGTGAGTGTGTGTGAGAGAGAGAGAGATTGAGATTCAGTAGATAGAATGTAGCTTAGCATGGCTATGACCTCCACTAGAATTCTTGAGGCTGAATGTTTGTTTGCAGTCCAGGATAAATGCTGGTTTCTGTTGAGACCATGTAGAGGTTTTAATGGAAATATGAGGAATTTGCACCTTGGTTCTCCAGTCTAGTTAATATAAGGTGTGAGAGCAGTGTCTGAGGCAAATATACATCTTTTAGCAAGCAGCTGGTTTCTTTTGAAGTTGTCTATTGAGGCCAAATTGGATGATGTCGCTGTTGTGTCTCTTTGTTTCCAGTTTCACGTTTTTCCAGCCCCCGGTTGACACCCCGCCTAAGCAGGAAGAGGGCACTGTCCATCTCCCCACTCTCAGATGCCAGCATCGACTTGCAGACCATGATCCGCACCTCACCCAACTCCCTAGTGGCCTACATCAACAACTCCCGCTCCAGCTCAGCTGCCAGCAGCTCCTACGGGCACCTTTCAGTCGGAGGGATCAGGTATGTAGACAGAGCCCGAGCATGAATGACTATCTAGCAAAAGCTTCCACACAAACATACTCACATTCACTGACAAATACATGCGTCTCTAGTCACATTTACCACAAGGTTTTTTTCCCTGTTGTTTCCCAGCCCCTCATTCAGCTTCCCTCATCCCATCAATCCAGTAGCGTACCAGCAGCTGTTGTCCCAGCAGAGGGGTCTCAACGCTTTCGGCCACACACCTCCTCTTGTTCAGCCTTCGCCGTCCTCCTTTTCCGCTCGCCAGCACCCCCTCACTGCCTCATCTATGTCCACCTCCCACAACAGCTCCAACTCTGAGGCAAACCAGGTAGGATTGGGAGAATTTCAGTACTTGAAAGTTGCACTTTTACTCCAGTGTTCAAAAAGTTTGGGGCAACTTAGAAACTTTTATACATTTTCATATTTTATAAGATCAAAATGATCAGAGAAAGCGTAGACTTTGTTGTTTTGTCCAACTAATTGTTTTTGCACTAATTCAGAACTGAGGGTGAAGCCTTGTGCCGTAAACATAGTCTAAATTTACAAGTTAGCATGAATGAAGTATTTTTTGTAAATTGTGTCTCAGGTCAGAAATATGCAGGAGGCCCCTCTTCCAGTTCCATCTGTCTTACTTCCTACTGTCTCTTCTGTCTATGTATCAGCCCGCTGTATACACCACAGACTCTCGTAATGTAAACTTCCCACTCAGTGAATCACTCCACCTCACACTGCTATCAGCTGCGTTTAGCACAGTTTCAGCACGGCTGATACTGACCAGCAGTACTGTGCAGGATTAAACTGTATACTTCCAGTTTATGGATACAAATTTTTTTTCCCATTAATACGTGCACACAAATACACATTCATCTTAATTTCATCAGTGATCAGAACCATATTTCCCTTTTGGTTTCCATCCACTGAATGAATAATCAAGCCACCCCCCACCCCACCAAATGCTACAACACTGTAGTGTCTGGGTGGGAGTAGGAGACCCCCCTCCAATGTTGGACTGACTCCAGTGAACTTCAGTATATGTACACACTCTCTCATTTATATCGTTCCTTTCTTTTCATCTCCATTAGAGCTTTAACAGGCCTTCAGAGTCTTTGTCTTTCTGTCACATTCAGAATCTGTTGGCACATCAAAGCCCCAACCCCTGACCCTGCCTCCTCCTCAGTCTATACTGAGGGTAATAACTCCTCTTCTTTCATATTTCCTTGTGGCTTTGGCGATCATAAAGCAGTCTAAATTGTTTAGTCTCAGTGGCAGGTCCTAGTCTGACTTATGGGCTGTGGTACGCCTGGTGCAAGCAGGACTCCTCTTTTCAGCCGAATGCAGAGCCAAAAAAACTACTGCACGGTATCTTTGGGATTTAGTTATTGGATTCCCTTCAGTTGCCGCTTGCTTGCTGGTGATGACTGGGCGGAAAGCAGTAGTGTCTGACTGAGTGGAATCTGGCAGTTTAATAAACCGAATGAATGGATAAATTAATATCTGAAGGAGTAGGAGGGCTCATGGGTTCACAGTTAGATGAATGAGTAGGCTAGTGTGTGTGTAGGATTCACGGAATGACTCACTGATGGCTCATGAATGAGTGGTTTGGCACTAAATGCATGAATGGAAAAAGAAGCACGGTTAAGGACCATGTTATGCTGCCTCCTTTTCAGAAAATCATGTCAGATACAGGACAAAACGTGTGTCTCTTTAGCTCTGCCTTTGTTCTTATCTGTTTTTAAGAATGCCAGTGGAGATCCAGCGGTGAGCAGCACAGTCAACCCACTGACAACCAAGAGATCAAAGATTAAGACGGAAGCTGAAGGTCCGCTGCCCATCTCACCAACATCTCAGGTTAGACAAATGTCAACCAGTGTGGTGACAGTAGAACAAAAGTCAGTTCAATACATTATTATTATTTTCTAAACTTTTTTTTCTTGCAGCTTAGCAAGAAAACACCTTCATTATTGCTTCAGCTTCCTACAGACACAGTCCCTGCTTTAAACTGCACTTGCTAATTTGGATCTAATTGATTACCGGCAGCGAATTAAGATGCAGCTTTAATTAATGACAAGAGATGTCACACATTCAGGTTAAGCAACAGCTCGTTAGAATGAAGAAACAGATCAGAGATATGCAAAACTGTCCAGAATGCTTCTCTAACATATTGACCACAACTTCTGTGTTTGCTTGTTGCTGTAGTGGATTGTTTTTTGATAGCACTCTTCTGACAAAGTGCTGTACTCTTTTCTCCAGGATCACAGTGGGGGGATCTTAGACTTGAGTGAGGATCTGGATAAAGATGAATGCAAACAGGAGCCTGAGGCCGTATATGAGACCAACTGCCACTGGGAGGGCTGCACCAAGGAGTATGACACCCAGGACCAACTTGTCCATGTATGTATCAGGCTTGGTGTCTTTGTGGCTATAGTGGAAACTTACTGAGTGAGAGAAACTGTTGCACACCACTAATATTGTGTATGTTGACCAGTAAATCTAGCAACAATCAGTTGATGCATTAATTGACAAGAAGCCCATAGTCTCATAATCTGTTCATGCTGAAACACAACTTGTTCGGCATCCAGTTTTTCACAGATATGTTTGCACTTTCTCTGAATAATTCATGTCATTAATAAAATGTGTTTCTTTTTCTTGAGTGATAGAAAGTGTCAAACTATGGCATCAGAACTGTTGCATTTTGTTGTGTAAGAAATGAAAAGTTCAAACAACTCCTGTGCTGCTCATTAAATCCATGCTGATTGAGTCCTGTCAGAAAACCGTCCAGTAACTGATCCTTTCCTGTTGGGTTAACATGTGCAATGTTAATGAGCCTGCCAGCTCTCGCCAAAGTCAAGCCCAAGCCCTGCAGCTGTGTCCCACCAACCCCTCAGCCCCGTGACCCCTAACCCCTAACCTCTCACTCCCAGCAACACCCCCAACCCCTGAAGCCCAGAGGGCTGGCCATAAATCCATCGTCATGCGAGCAGCTCTGGAGTTATGGGGCTTCATTTTTTGGGCCAGATTCTCTTCTTGCTTTCCACTTTCTGACTGGATGTCACGCATCCCACAGGAGTGGCACATGTCAGGTCCACAGTCCCAGAGACTGACGGGAACTGGTGGACAGGTCACCATGGGCTACTACAAGTCACGACCAGAGTTACCTTTAAGAACTTTTGCCCCAGCTCCAGCTCACTAGCCACAAACTCTGTGAAAGCTTGCCAGGTTTAGTGAGTCAACCAGCAGTGGAGCAATGGTTTGAGCTCGTGTGTGGATGGATAATATGAGGCCAACACATTCTCCTCCCCCTCCATTCACACCTGACCATAGGGTTTTTGAAAGCTCTCTGTAATAACCATTCTTTCAACGAAAACTCATTGAGAATTATACCAACAGTTCTCACATTATCAGCAAAAAAAACAGACACCTGCAGGCTTTCCAGCTTCTGCTTAACCAAAGTAATCCTGTTTCAAGAACCCCAAATTATGGATAGTGTGTAACCTGAAAATAGAGGCCTGCACTTGGGCCACACACTTGTTTCCATTCCTCCTCCTTCACCCAAATTAGATCTCGGTAGAATCATCAACAACTGAGCTTTTTTTCTGATGAAGTAGTGGCCACATAAGCAGTGCACTGTGGGCCTGGTTGGCCTCAGGAAGTGAAGCGGTTCCTCTGGGTGTGTGGATATTTTCATGTGGTCCACGGGATGAGAGGTTTGAAAAGTGTGTCTTTTTAGAAACATTGTGTGCGCACAGCAAGAGTGTGTTTGTCTGCAATATAGATTTGAGAAAAACTGCTGTGTCTGATGGCGTAACTGACATGGTAGTGTGGGTATTATGCCATTCTCTCTTATTTCTACAGTACTAGTATGAGTAACTAAATGCTTCTTGAATCATCATGAATTCCTATAAGGTTGAAAACATGCTGGAATTACATTGAAAATTGTAATTATGCAGTGTAGATAGGCCATAGTTCCAAATGAATTCTCTGAGGCTTTTAATTCAATTTAAAATGTAAGTGTGAGTTTAAACATAACTGAGAAAACCCTCACTGACTTCCTGATGCATTCAAACTAAGAAGAATGGAAGAGAAATCCAAGGAAGTTCTGGTCACTTTAAGAAGTTCCTCTTCCTTGAGAAACTGACACACACGGACACACACACACAGTCTGAAATAACAGACAGGGCTTTTAAAGTGTTTGTCTCCTGTTGACAGATGCATAAAAGCTGTCAGCCACAGTGGATGGCACCATCAGTCACAATGTTTGTGTGTGCGTGTGTTGTTTTCACGCACCTTTGCATGGACACAAAAAAGCATAGATCTCCTGGTGGGAGACTGACAAGAATTTGCTGACTCACACACAAACACACACATGCACACACATTTGGTTTCAAGTCACTGTTTTAGCATGTATGCCCCTATATCACATAATAAATACTCTATGCTGCAGAAACATTCTTAGAATTGAATTGGATTTCCTGTCTCCTCAGCACATCAACAATGATCACATCCATGGTGAGAAGAAGGAGTTTGTTTGTCGCTGGGAGGAGTGCTCACGGGAGCAGAAGCCCTTCAAGGCTCAGTACATGCTGGTGGTCCACATGAGGCGACACACAGGGGAGAAGCCACATAAGTGCACAGTAAGGACCTCACGTCACTGTGAAACACTGTAGAACTACGGGCTCATTTCCACAGCAGGAACTTTCCCCAGGGACCGGGAACCCTTTGAGGAACTTAGTTCATCTACCTGTATCTCTACTGAAGGAATCAGGGTCTAAAATTAGCTCCAGGGCCACTATTTTTAAAAGCCCGCTGCATATGTAAAACAGTCACGCTTTGGCTCAAAGAGTTTTTACACCTGGAAAACTTCCTGGACTTGGACCTGGGAAAGAAACATACAAGGAACTTTCTGGTAGAAATGGGACTTAAACTGAGTATATGATGACATGACACAGTGCATGACTGACTGTTTTTAAAGGGGCACATACACTGTGATAATGGAAGGGTCTGGCAAGGGGCATCTTTTAAGAAGAACAGTCTATATCAAAGCAACAGGGGTACAAATTAATAAGTATAATTACCCAGCACTGGGTCTTACATTTCCCGTGATGCAACAAACAGTGGCTTCCTAATTACTCATCCAGCTCCATGAGTTAAAACAGAAAAACAAAAACTTTTGTTCTAAATTTAAAGTTTTAAACTGATATATACAGATGGTATCCCTTTAACAGGTTAACTGGTTAACTAGAAATGGAACTTGGATGTAACATAGCCACAACAGCAGCCATTCAGTGCCTCCCGCCACAGCCCCTCCTTGTTCCTCCAAAACTTAAGGTCATATGATTTTCTTTGTGCTTAGAACCAGTGAAATTTTCCATGTTGATAAATCGTGGTATGGGGGAGTGTGTGTGTCTGTGTGTGTGTGTGTGTGTGTGCATTTTCTCTGTGAAGATCAAATTCAGTGCATGTTTGCTTGGCTTCAAAGCCCTCGCACAGGCTCTTGAATGCATTAAAACAGAGGACTTGTGAAGGAGAGAATTAAGAAAGCTGACTGACAGTGTGTGTGTGTGTGTGTGTGTGTGTGTGTGTAATTAACATTTGCAGACAAGCAGGGAGACATAGGTCCATATGAGAAGATGCACGTGGGATTTGCATAGAAAATATACGACAAGGTTCTAATAACACTCTAACTCCCCGAGACTCATCTTTTAAGGAGGAATCTTCTGACTTGTATACCCCATTTCTGTGCTGGTCTAATTTAATTCTCTTTTATTTTCATAGCCAATTACGCTCACAATGACTGCTCAGAAGGAATAGCAAATTATAGCTTGTACAGTACAAGTGAATACAAAGGCAAAACACAGACTTCTCTTTGTCTCAGCAAAGCACACCAGACAAAGAGCTCTACCACACCTCAC
The DNA here is from genome assembly GCA_032362345.1 of Sandelia bainsii. NCBI lineage: Eukaryota > Metazoa > Chordata > Actinopteri > Anabantiformes > Anabantidae > Sandelia > Sandelia bainsii. The sequence continues at coordinate 20,009,845 of JAUMHL010000014.1, forward strand.
ACTTAGTTTAGATATTTAACATAATAGCCCTTTTTACCAAAGCATAGCAGGGCTTTGCTTTTGTGTGGCACACCACAGTAGGTGGGAAAGAGTCCAAGAGTAGATTACATTTGAAAACTGAAACACAGAGAGCGTTTGTTTTTTTTTTTTGCTGGCCAGCTCTTGTTTTTAACCCGCTGCAGACGAAATAACACGGCACTTTCAGCATTCCGGTCTGACTTTCTATCTCTCTGACTGTCTGCAGTTTGAGGGCTGCTCCAAAGCTTACTCTCGCCTGGAGAACCTCAAGACCCACCTCAGATCCCACACCGGAGAGAAGCCATATGTGTGTGAACACGAAGGCTGCAACAAGGCCTTCTCCAATGCTTCAGACCGGGCCAAGCACCAGAACCGCACACACTCAAACGAGGTATGTCGACACGCACAAATGCACATGTTGTGTGAGCGATCAACTGACTTACTTCGTGGTATTTCATATTAAGCATACTGTATATCAGGTACTTTGTGAAAATGTTACTTCAACATTAAAACCACCAGGTGTTTTTAAAGTTGTAACTGATCAGTGTGTACTGTAAGGCACTCTGGTCACCTGAAAGGTGAAAACCAGGGCGAAAACCCTAACCCTATGGCCATTAAGATTTGAGCTTTGCTTTGAATCAAATCTCCTCTAATCTGGACTATGGTGGCAGGACAGTAAGAGGATGTCCAAAGGCATTAATAACTAGAAAGTCAACATGAAACCTAAAAGTAGGATGTTTTATATCCGCATCTAAGGTTGTGTCACTATCCCTTCCTTCCACAATAAGAATTGCATTATATCCCTCTTGGCAGAAACCATATGTGTGTAAAATCCCAGGCTGTACCAAGCGCTACACGGACCCCAGTTCTCTCAGGAAGCACGTTAAGACAGTCCATGGACCGGAAGCCCACGTCACCAAGAAACAACGAAGCGACATTCCTCCGAGACTGCAGCCACCCAAAGGCAACGGGGAGAATGAGGCGAATTCTAAGCACAGTATGAGAGCTGTGGACAGCAAGATTGATGCCAACAGCACCTCTAGAGGAGTGGAAGACTGCCTGCAAGTCCAATCTATCAAGACAGAGAATTCTATGGTGAGTTTCGATTTTAATCTTGATTTTATTGACTGTACAAAACTGCGTTTTTCAGCACTTAATCGAATAATTCATATCGTGTAATTGCATGTCTTTGTATGTTTAAGAACTGACAAAGAGAAACACTGATTTAATTTTCCACTTTACTAAAATTTTTCTGAGGTTAAATGTTTATTGCCAGTACTGACTGCATCCTTCCTAACTCACCTCTCTGGTTTTTGCCTGAACTTGCATCTCTCTTTCTCTTATAACTTTCTTTTTGGACAGACTTCACTGAGGTGAGCACTCAAACTGTCTTTCTGTGTTGTTGCAACTTAGCATGGGAGATGTGTGAAAGTGTTCTCATGTTTTGTGCTACATTACTGCATTCTTGTATGATGATTGTTAGACGCATGCTTTAGCTCATCTTAAGACACGTGCACCCACATACGCTGCCATTAAACTGGGTTTTTATGTCCACGAGATCACTGGCAGTAGCCTCTGCTGTCGGCCAATGATAAAAGTCGTGGTCACATTAATATTCAAAGACTGGGACTGGTTTAGTGTGTATGCTGAACAAATAGTGCCAGAATCAATCTGTGATCAAGACTTTATTTCATTTTGGGTCAGTTTGAATTACTGTCACCGCTGGATTGTTGCTCACAGAACTAATCTATTATCCACTTGTTTTTTTGTTGTAAATAAATCAAACTCATCTATAATTAATGAGATATGGAACTATAGGCCTACATTAGTTATTACAAAACACCATTACTATCAGAATTTTTTAACTGTGGTAATTATTAATATTGAAGAATACATAATGGACTTTGAAATTGGTTTGAGATTCTAGCTTTCATTGTTTTATTTAATTCATTTTCTATTTTTAAAGTTCACTTGCTTTTTGCCATTTCTCTGTTATCACTATTACCAAAGTTTGGCAGAATATGTATTTACTAGTGGAAAACTGATTGGTGTACCACTGTAACTTATAATAAAAAAAGCGTTCATTGTTTGAGTCATATATTACATCAAATTCCTCCCCGCTGTCCTCCTCCAGATGTATCAGTCCAGTCCTGGTGGCCACTCGTCATGTAGCAGTGAGCCGTCGCCTCTCGGCAGTGCCAACAACAACGACAGTGGGGTAGAGATGGCCATGCACAGTGGGGGCAGCTTTGGGGACCTTAGCACACAGGATGAGTGCCCCATGGTTGACTCCACTGTTCACGCTGGGGGACAGCAGGCTGGGGTGGGGCTTCAGTTAAGGAAAGCCATGTGTCATGGTGGCGGGGTTACCATCAAACTAGAGAACATCAAGAAGGAAAGGCTGAAGGCAGTGAGGGATTCCTGCCCCTGGGTCAACTCTGCACCACATCCACCACAGGGCCAACGCAACAGCATGAAGCTGCCCCCCATACCTGCTGTTGGTAAGTGTGGAAGGTTAAGGGAAAGCATTTAATGGTGTAATGAAGGTGTAAGATTGCTAATGTCAGTATGTCTTAGTACAGTGACACATTGTAGACTAGTCATTAGTTATTGTTATTATGTAATAATGCCTTTTTTTTTCTTCTAGGTTCCCTGCTGGAGAGCTCCAACATGATGAATATCTTAAGTGATTCATACCCCAGCCACCGCATGGGTGATCTGTCTTCATGTGAAGTAACACTGCTGAACCAGTTGAATGAACGGCGTGACAGCACCACCAGCACCATCAGCTCAGCGTACACCTTGAGTCGGCGCTCCTCTGGAATTTCACCCTGTTACTCGAGCCGCCGCTCCAGTGAGGCATCCCACTTTGGCGCCAACCGCCACAACAACATCAGTTCGGCTGACTCATATGACCCAATCTCCACCGATCTGTCTCGCCGCTCCAGTGAGGCCAGCCAGTGTGGAGGTGGTGGTGTCAGTGGGGTAGGCGGAGGAGGTCTCCCAGGCCTCCTTAGTCTAACACCAGCTCAGCATTACAGGCTCAAGGCAAAGTACGCTGCTGCCATTGGTGGAGCTCCACCTACGCCTCTCCCCAATATGGATCGAATGAGCCTCAGGACACGCATGGCATTGTACAGTGACTCCCAGGAAGGTTCACATCTGTTCCATCAGCCACCCTCTGGAACTCAGCCACGACGATGCAGTGACATTGGATATGGCACCCAGAGCATGATGCCCCATGAGGTACCCACCAACCTTCCGCGGCGTGCCAGCGACCCAGTGCGTCGTCCTACACTTGAGCCTCTCTCCTATCCAAGGGTTCAGCGCTATAGCAGCATGAACAGCATGAACCCCATGAATGGTCCAGCAGCTACAGAATGCCACCAGGCACTGACTATGCATGGCTACACTCGCTCTGATGGCAGCCTGCAACGTTACCCATTTGCTCCCAGACCACCTAGCATTTCTGAGAATGTAGCCATGGAGAACATGGCAGTAGATGGGATGATGACTGGAGGTGAGCAGACTGGGGAGGATGATATGGTGCTTCCAGATGATGTGGTACAGTACCTCAGGTCCCAAAATTCTGGCCTCTCGGGTCACAACTCGGGGCAAGTGGACTATCAATCCAACAGTCACACTCAGGGCTACCAGTCAGGCATGCCCCCACCTGCATTATTTTATGCGCAGCGGAGGATGGCCATGGTGGATGCCACCATGGGTCAGTCTGGTCAGGAAAAGCAATCCTGTGAAATGAGTCCCGGTGACTCCCAGCAACCCTTCTCAGACAATATGAACAAGAATAAGATGCCGGTGCAGTGGAATGAGGTGAGTTCAGGGACTGTGGACACCACAGCCAAGCTCTCCAAACAACAGCAGCATCCTCTTAAGGGGAATTTAGCTGTTATTCAGCAGAGGCACAATTTTGGTTCATTTCAGACAAATGGTCAGGGCCTGGGCAGCAACCAGCAGGTAGTGTCTATGAGTCAAAATATGTCCATGCACGGGTATATGAACCACAACAGCCAGAGGCTTACAAACACCACCCACCAGCAGCAACAGCAACAGAGGCAATGCAGCAGTGTGAACCTCAGTGAACAAATGAGTCCTCAGCAAGGTTTTGGCCAAGAGGCACTCCCAAATACTATCTCTGGTAGCACAAGCCTTAGATCTACGCACAACAGTGTGACAGATCCAGAACTGCAAAGTTACAGAGCAAGGACACAGGCTGATGGGTATTCTCATTTGAACCCAGTGGATCAGCAGCAAAATTACAACGTTCTTTCTCAACAGCTCCATGTCCATAATGGAAGCAGGGGAATGTTACAGCCCCGGCCTCCCACAGAGCCCAGGTCAACCAGACAACAGAAAGGGTCTAGCATGATGCAATCAAACCGCTTACCCAAGTCAACTGATTTGAGCCCCAGTCATGGTAATGAGACCTCAGAAGCTAGCCCAAAGAGGCCCACTGGGTCAATTGCCCACAATAGCAACTCTGAGAATCCAAACTCTGCTGTGTTCTACACAGGTCAGATTCATATGTTTGAGCCAACTTCTGTCAGCTTTGATAGCCACATGTCCCCTTGTGCTAGCCAGGTTCCTACCAGTAACAATGCTGCAGCAGCCAATTTGGCCTCACCAGGGGTCAACCAGGTCTCCAGCAGTACAGTGGATTCTTCCACTGGCAGCTCTGGTGGCACAGAGCATGCCCAGATTGACTTTGATACCATGCTAGATGATGGAGACCACTCCAGCCTAATGTCAGGGACACTGAGTCCTGGCCTTCTGCAAAGCCTTTCCCAGAGTTCCTCCCGTCTGACTACCCCTCGCAACTCTGTCACCCTTGCATCTGTACCAACGGGGATTGGCAACATGGCAATTGGTGATATGAACTCCATGCTAACAGCCTTGGCTGAAGAAAGCAAGTTCCTCAACATGATAAGCTGAGAGCAAACACCTCATCATCCATCCATTCTTATCATTTCTACATCAGGAATATATGGACTAGACAAGAAAGCACTGATTGAACAATACAAAACTGGCTATTTCATGAAATATTTCTTCATTGTCCATAGTAGTATGCTTATCTTGTAATACTTCACATTATAATATGTTACGTTAAAATTTAATAGTAAGTATAGCTAAGGTTAAGGACCATGTTCTATTATCATTTCTTAAAAGCCATATTTTTTATCTACAAATACATGATAGCCAAGAGTATAAGTATAAGTGCATCTACAAACAACTGCCATTCAGTATTTGCTGGTGTAAATGCCCTTTACAAAGTGGTGCACTGAAAGCAGTTCACATAGTGCCTTGGTTGAGCATCTGGGTATAACGTTAAAACAAAGGTACTAGGAAATGGACATGATATCAGACACTATTTTCTCATGAAGACCTTTAAGTGTATATTATACTGTATGGTACTTGCTTTAAGTTATGCTACAGACATTTGTTGTTTAAACTAGGGCTGTCAAAGGCGCAGGAACACACAGTATGAACACCTAATTTTAATTTGATTTTTTCAATAACATAATTTTTATACTACAGTTTACTGGACCTTCTATGTGAACAATTCAATATGTGAGATACGCGACTGCAACACACCTAGCAAAAATGGTATGAAATATGAATATGTGAGTTTGTTATTTACATGTAGCTTTAGAAAATATTGTATATAGCAATGTACACAATGTTTTACAGGCAAATTATGAAAGAACTACAATATCTTTAGCACTGAGGTTAATGATCATGGTCCAACAACAAATCATGTATGCAGAAAGTGACACATGCATGGTTTGTTGTTGGGCATACATTTTATGTAAAGAAAACTGCAAACATGAACTGCTATTGCAGTTTATACTGTATATGCACTTAATTCAGATTTTTTGCAGCATAAGAACTAAGCAAATGTTATTGTAGCAACCTGTGTTGTGCAAATAGAATTTAATGACAAAATGAAATATTTGACAGCCCTAGTTTAAACACAGTTGTACAAAATTATGGCCCATAGATATTAAGTGCTTTTTGATCAGGATCCAAGCTCTTGGGGATGGCACTGTAGAATCAGATTTCCTTTTGGATCAGAGGCATCCTCCATGGCCCCATCTCACAAGGGTAAATGATTGAAAAGGACAAGGATACGCCCCTGTGTTAGTCTATCAGGGCACATGAACCCCTGTGTCTGATGAGGAGCCTTCTCTAAAAGAATATACAAGTACCTCTGTGTGTTCTCAGTTGAGATCCAAGCCTAATTAAAACATTCACACCATCCCCCTTTTGCTGCACCCCATGCCTCCCCTGGGTTCTGGTTAAACTGCAGAGAGTCCAGGAAGGGACTCTGACTTTGATAATGAAATCCTGTTTCAGACAGGACTGGTGAACTAGCCCTCCTAATTCCTCAGTTATGTTATGTTGTTATGCTGAATTTCTAAGTAGCCTTTCAAATGTATTTGTGTATGCTACCATTCATTTTTACTATGCTCAGAGTGTGTGGGTTTGTATGAGTGTGTATATAGATTTTGTACATTTCAAATAAACTATGTCCTTTTTTCTGTTCAAATCCCATCATAGTGTTTTCTTTGAAACCACATGAACCGTGGCCCTCAGAGCCCACATGAAAGTAAGACTTGTATTCTACAAGTGAAATCATACTTGCTATGTACCGTTCTAACTAACTGAAACTCCAGTGGCCCTATGCATGAAGCATGCATACAAATACAGTACAGAGGATTCTGAGCACCAGATTGTTATTAATGAAAGAAGTTTGAAAAACTGACGCTGCACAAATCTAGGCAAACAATGTAAAAATATATATAGCAAATACCAGTGATGATGCCAAATTATTTCCAAACAGGTGATAGGTAATTTACTTTCATGTATGATCCATAGCCAGAGGTGCCAGTAGACAAGTCCACAAATAAAAATACTTGCCTTAAAAAGTGCTCCATCACAATAAGTACTGTGACAAATTCTTTACGCAAATAGAAGTAGAAGTACAGTACATGCTCTATAATTTACTTCACGTACAAAAGTGCTACACTATAACAGTTTTCTCATCAAACATCAAGCCAAGTTACTGATCTAAAAGAATCTGTATGAAAACAAAATGTATATTAAACACTATTGATGCCGTTGATAAAATTAATGTACAAGTCTAGTCCAGATATGCTCTACATGTGCCTCATAATTAAGGTTTCTGCAGAAATCTAAAAAGCTATGCGCATTAAAATTCAAGTGCAAACTCTTAGCAAACAGTTACTTTACGCAAGCAGGATTTATAGAGCATCAACAGCATTCATGTGGTGTCGTGTTTTTGGCCACTTGATGAAAGCAAGTCCGTCATTCTCTTTTTATTCTATCTTTGGTCTCTGGCCTGTGTCACACTGTCCCATGGTTTTCACAGTTATTTGACATAGTATTATTATACTTATAACTACTTTAACAAAAACTTGTTAATTTTAACTTTATAATACATTAATTAGCTTTTTGGCAGTGCATTATGGGACAGGCAATGGACAGGCAATCAAACTGATCTTCTAAAATATGCTTTAAAGCTGTTTAATTACTGTACTAGTCATAATAGTCAACCATAGCAAAAGTTTCCAAAAAAAAAAATTTTTTTTATGGATTTGGTGCCTTATAATTTAATTTCATTTTATTACTTACATCATGCAGAGAAAGCCCAAGTCGTAAGTTCTTTGGGGATCTGTTTCAGTGTTTTTTTTCTATGGAAGGTAAGGTAACAGGAAGTATAGCATTAAAGACCAGACATAGGGTGGCGTCTATAAAAAGGGGCTGAAACCACACCTTGTGTTTGATTTGGTGAGCTCCTTTTAAAGTTACATTTTATACTTACATTTTGGAACCATTAATTAAAATGTTGCTTTTAGCTGCATATTAAATGAAATATCCAACCTATTCTAATTCCCAGGGCATAAATGAGTAATTCTTTGCCAACCCCCGCGTTATATACCAAATCTACCCTTTAGGGTCAGTAATTTCTTTTGTTTAGGTTTTATTTTTTGAGTGACGTTGACTGTATTCTGCATTATTTTTCTTTCTTCAGATGGGTGGATACAGTTTTTATGGGTGTTTACATTTACTCAACTACCAAGAATGCTTAATAAATTCAAGAAATTAAATCAAATAAATCAAACAAGGCTGACATTTAAACAACAGACCACTTTAATGGTATAGCTAACATAGATTTGTTAGTTGTAATAACCTAATTTTTTCAATGAGCTAACAAATCTCAATCAACCAAATTAGCAAAAACTAACAAAGGTTTATGCAACTTGCAATATTTAATTGAGGTAACATTTAGCTGATGTAGAAAAAAGCCCTTTGACTCATATTTTGAAGTTGGAACGACAAGTTATATATATTTTACATTGCAGGGGTATGCAGGGCACGGCTGCATGATCGGAGGGGAGATAACCACATAGGTTGTAAATAAAATGCCCTTTTAACCCTGTTAAATCCAAAAATAATTGAAGAACAGAAAAAATCATCTTATTGTCTTTGGTTACCTGTTACTTTTTCCAGAGTTAGGGTCAGATTTCACTGTTCTCTTACCTTAGAGTCAGATCTCTTTAAATAGCTATATGATAATGGGAGCTGCATATGCATCAATAACAGAGGCGCAACATTTGGTTTGCTTTGAAGACCCATCTTTCAGCAGTTGTGTTTTTTTATCCATGGTTCTTCACCCTACATGTTTAAGTAGAGGGAGAAAAAAAACCCTCAGTCTGAAAAGCCAGGTGAAAAAGAATACTCTACATGCACAAAATGCAAACAGTGCAGTTTCTAAAGATAGATGGTATGATGTCCAAAATTAACAGTGGCAGGCCAGCCCTGAAGAAATGGGTCTTAGAACTACATGAAAACAGGAGAGAAGAGAGAGGAGCTGAGGAATGGTGGTGCACAGAAAAGGAGACAGACAGGAAAATCAGCAGAGAAATAGCTACTGTAGAAAAAAGGAGAGATGGTAGGCAGTCGAAAGCAGCAGAGCAAACGTGTACATTAGTGAAAGGGGATGGGGGTATAGGAAAACATGCAGAGTAGTAAAAAGAGAACAAATCACTTTTAATTCGACAGCATATTTAGCAGGGGACTGGTTAGAGGTGAATCCCACTGATTGTTTTTGCCACCGGAATTCCTTATTCTCTTAGAGAGACGATGGAAGGAAAAATAGCCCCAGGGTAACTTCTCATCAGAGAAGAGAGAGGTTAGTGAGGCAGAAGTGGATGATTGGACAGAGCACACAGCTAAGGAGAAACAGTGTGCCCTGAAACCCAAACGTAAACAGGCCACAGGCACACACTGCAGTACAGTGCAACCATATGTGAAATAGTAAAGAAATGTTTAGTGCAAAATTTAGGATTTTAAAGTATAGCAAATTTTAACAGTTTGAGACATCTGCAGTTGCAGGTGTTTAAAAACAGCTAAAAATCACTAATTTGACATACAATGGCCTTATAAAGCTGATATATTACAGCTAAAATGTTAGCAAATCACTACCTATTCATGCAAATTAGTTTTTCAGTGTATAGGCATTGTATATCTGGCTGCTACAAAAATGTTAACATACACATTACTTACAGTACATTGAACAAAGAACATCAGAAGAAAAATCATTAAATCACCACCAGCATTGCACAGCATCTTTATGAGGATATGATCCCTGCTCTATATGACTTCCCAACAGTACACTGATCAGGAGTCAGCATGAGAAACATATAATGTTGGCCATGGCGTGACAGGTGTAAGAACAGTGCATAAAAGCTGCAAATAAGGTTGCATACCTGAAGACCACTTAAAGTGCCCTAACTGACCCCTGACTACCACCAAGTTAAAACCTCCAGGTGTTGTTAATGTCAGTGGATGATTGGTGTATATCAGAGCAAGCCTACATGATGACAGAATGAATGAATTGTAGTACTAAGTAGGAGAACATATTTACTCTAACCCAGATCAAAATATATCAAAATAACAGACTTCAGCCTTATTGCATTGTGAACAGGAACTGTCCCATTCATTGCATTTCCCATTTAAAGCAGCACAATCGTGGAAGTCTCACTGGAATCTAAGATGTCTGATATGTTGAAGGGAGGACAAAAGGAAGCATCCTATGTCTGTGGAATCCCCTTCCTCTCTGCCCAGCTGTCCCTATAAATTGGCCAACTCTGAAGCACCCGTTAAGTTGAAAGCATTCAGCGGGAGTCAGCTGTCAGTCGGTGACATTCGCACCCTGCATCATGGCTGCTACCAGACAAAACAACATGCATCTGAGGGACAGAGGGTCAAGTGGATGAAAGATTGCCATCTTCAGCTGACGGTGGAATAAATGCAATCTGGAAAGCTTGAAAATAGCTCCTCATGAAGGTACAGTAAAGTGCTCATAGATTTACAGTAAACGTAGGAGAATTCTCGAAGGCCCAAGAGACATCCTAATTTAGCCTGAAACAATTATGCAAGAAAGCAGTGGTGGATGAATACTCATCATTTAGTAGTAAAAGTAACAAAACCACAGTGTAGACGATCTCTATTATGTTACTTGAAATACCAAAAGTGAAAGTACTGTTTATGCAGAATGGCTCAATTCATGTCAGTGTTTTTAATACTGTTGGACTGAATATTGGATGGATTTCTGCTGAATTCAATACAGATTTTCTATAATGAATCCCAATTTCTTTGGTTGTCACTACAACACTGAAATATTTCAACATCTACTGGATGAATTACAGCATAATTCACTAAAGACATTCATGGTTCCTAGGTAATGAATAGTAGTGTTTTTTTGTGTTCATGAATATGAAATTTAGCACAGATATTCCTGTTTGTCTACATACTCAAAGTGTTTCTATGCACTCAAGTAACCGAGTTACAGAAATCAGCTTTCTCAGCTAAGCTGACTTCTTAACTGTCATGGAAACAGGAAACCTGGGAAATCCGATTACTCATGTGTTGCATGTTTACATGGATTTTCAGTTTTCTGGACTCCAGGTTTCTCTGAGTAACCTGGTTACATGAGTGCTTGTATACACAGTCCTTGTGATTTACTGCCAGTACAGATTCTTCCTCTTGTTGTATCTTCACTCACTTGAGCCCCTATTTCCAGGTCACCCAGATCCATGAGATCCCCTCCTGTAAATCCTGTTTTCCACTTGAGGGAGAATTTTTACACTGTTTAACTGTGTAGTAGCCTGTAGGTATTAATTATATTTGCTGCTCATATGAGTCATTATCAGTAATTTTTTTGAAACTGTAATAAAATATGCCAACGTTTGATTTGAACTGTATTGTAGCTGAGAATATAGTTGAGAAGTATCAGAGAAATATCGGAGTGTGTCACAATTTGCTCTTTGACCTTTGAGGGCAGGTCATCATAATAAAGCAATTCACTAGCTTGAGCTGTTGTGCCTTTCTCCCCAGGTTTGGCTAAGTTTCTCATCAAAGGTTTCCTGCATTGAGCTCTGTGCCTACTGAGATCAGAGAGACGTGACCCATGTCTGAGTCGGGGTTACCTACTGCTTCAGTAGAGCTTTGGCCCATCCTGCTGTTGCTGCTGCTGCTGCTGGCCTGGAGGCAGAACATGCCCTGCAAAAGTCTGGAAGTGAAAGAATTACGATCAACTCTTACAGAGCCTAGGGGATGTCTGTGATGAAGGCCAGCATTGTGGCCTTCATCGGGGGTGTAAGAGTCCAGGGTCAGACCCTAACCCGGATCGTGACCTCCTCTAGGTTATCCTCTATTGCCAGCTTCTATTGGAGGTCAGATGCTCTGAGAGCTCTGTCATGAGTAGGCCGTTGTGGAATGCAATCGTTTGATTGAAGTCAGGGGGATCTTCTGATTAAAGAGTTATGTGAGCAAGAGTGAGTGCAGGGAGTGTATGACCTTGTCTTAGCTTGTGATCAGCAATATTTTGAGCTCCTCTTTTATGCTTTTTAGACTTTTTCTGTTGTAACTTGCACAAAAACTGTGCACCCACTCATCTCTCTCACCCACTGCACTTTCCCTTTGAAGCCACAAGTCTTTGTGATAACTAAAGCACAATAGTGCTTTTCAGTGTTCTTCTGAAAATAATAATTACTGGAATTAAACAGGTTTGAAAATTATTTAATATTCCTGTATGCATTTAAAACTTAAAGATAGATCTGTTATTTTGGCAAAGAAAAATGTACGGAGAAAAGACCACAGGAAAAATGGGCAATTCCGTTTTTGCTAATGTTCCTGTGGTTTGGCAAGCTCACATTTTCTTTGGGCCACACTAACCTGAGCTCCTCCCCAATACTGTGAAAACCCTCTCGTTGCAGCATATTTGCTTCTTCTGAACACATTAATAGTCCAAAGGCATTGTCACACCCTAAACCTGAACCTTTGACCTTGTTTAGAGGTTGGGTGATCAGAGTTCTGGCTAATGTTGATGGACTAGTATTTTCATGTCCACAGCACTGTAATTTTGTAGTAGAACTAGGACTGCAATTTGATTTGCTGTGCATAGCTGAGAGACAGTAGAATGACTGCAAACAGATATTTTAACATGTTTGTTTACCATAATCACACAGGTCTGGAATCCCTTAAAGGAGCTGAGCACTGATATAATCTTCACATCATCATAACTCAGTGGAACAAAGAGGATGTTGGTGACAGTCCTATATTACAAAGAAACCAATAACAGCATAAGGCTCTGCCTTTAAGTCCCAGCTGCTGACTTCAGTTTAATGTGACACTTGACCATCTCAGAAGTATCATATATTCAGCCTTTCTTTTCCCCAGGGTGGGGGAAGGAAAAAACAAAAAAGAACCAACTCAGACAAAACACAGATTGTTTCCTTCCATATAATGCACAGTAAAGATCCTCTTTTTAGCACAAAGAGCAGATATGTTGCATATATCCTGGACATGGTGCCAACATGTGAGGTGTTGATTTTAATTTAATCTCTTTCGCTGATTGCTTATTCCACTGTGCTTCAGAAACAGTGTCTATAATCTACATTGTTGCTCACATGTCTGTGCAGGAATATGAACACCGGATGTTCTTGACATGTTTATTACCTTGAACATGCACATAGTTTACTTTGATTCAGTCTCACGTACACGGCCCTGCTGCCAGAAATACTCACTGCAGCAAGAAATGTGTATTAAATCTCAACAAACCTATTTTATTTGGCTGCTAGATTCGTGCAGGTGATGATTATCCTAAAGATGCTGTTCAGCGGCAACTGGACTGGGTTGAAGTTCTTGAAGACATTTCACCTCTCACCAGTTCAAACTGATGAAGCCTTCCAGTAAGACTATTAAAGTCCTCTGGCTGAAAGGACAGCAGTTAGTGTGTATGTGACAGTTTGACATCTTAGTCTATCTGTCTCCTGTTGCAGTGTGATGAAAATGATATCATGAATGAAAAGTTAACTTTCTATGAAAGATGAAAGCTGGAGATAAGTGCCACTGGGGTTTGCTCTTACTGCATTTCTAATGTCAAGTAAATTTCAACAATCTGCTGCATGGAAATGAATAGAAACCAATGGCTGCCTCAAACTACATGAAAAAAAAAACAATGTAAAGCACAAACATACAAACAACAACAACAATAACATGAATGAAGAATAACAATAATTTGTTTTAATTTGTTTGTGCAGGGAACTACTTTCTCATTACACGTTAGTGAATTTGAATATTTATCTGCATGCCATAATTAGGTTCAAAAGTGCAAAGAACTGTTTGAAACATTATACACTGTATACAGTTAAGATTCACCACAACAAACGTCTTCGTGTAATTTTGTCCACCACCTGTCTTTTGGAATCTTAAATATTCACTCATTAAATTAGAAACTGAACAGAGGATCAAATTCTCCCTAGACGACTTGACCACATTTTCTTCATAGCTGCATCTTTACTTTACAACTTGGCTTTTAGTGAAACTCAGGCACCAACGTCCTCACTGATATCACAGCTTTTAGCACTCTGAAGTGTCAAAACGTCCCATTTTAGGTGACAAAGCATTATCACACATGTAATCTCTGGCTACATGGGTGGGGGACGGCTAAGAGCATCATTTTGACTGTCAACAGGACACTCCTGCTAAATGCTCAAATACCCACCAAATCGCACACAGCTGCTCAGCCAAGAACCACCCGTGATAGACTTGAATAAGAGAATAATAATCTACTGATTCAGAAGAATTGAATTGTCTACCTCATGGTAAATCAGTGTAGGTCACCATGCTCCTGTGCATAGTTGTTATACAGTATATCTATCTTATTAAGGGACAATTTCAGTCACATTAGTAGGCGGCGTTGGTCTTCAGCATTATGTCAATGAACATCCTAACAAGCTGTACATATATGTGTATGTATGCAGACATTCATCATCCCTAGAGGATGAATCCTAATGGTGATGAATTTTGCCCTGGCTCACGATTTTTGCTCAGTAAAATATCTCAGTAACTACTGAAGGGATTGTTACTGTATGAAATTCTCTACAGACATTGACGTCCCAGTCAGGATCAATTGGAAGAACCTGACTATTGTGTAGCTAGCATGCTCAGGATCAGAGGGAAGTGCGCTCAATAAAAAAGCAAAATTATTTGTAAAGATGCAGGAGCAGATTTTACAGATTGTTGCATCTTCAGTGCCTCCAATTCGTAAAAACTTGTGATTCGCTGGATTTTCATTTAAGCACCACCACAAGGTGGACTGATTTATCCAACAGTCTTTTGTCTTGCTGCCTTCAGTATCTTCTGAAACAAAGTGTGTCTCTTTGCTATGACAGCCACATACCGAGAAACGAGAACAGCATTTTACATCAGCAATTTAATGCGGCATCGTTATGATGACCAACTACTGTGAGGGGTTACTGTAGGTAATGTGGAAAATGAAGAACCTGGTAGCAAAAGCAAGTAGAGTAGTCAAGTTGAGGTAGTACCATGAAGTGGAAAAACACTATTACTAAACACTAATACACATAAAAATAGTTTAGTGCTAATTCCAACAAACGTAACTAAGATGTGACAGCAGTAGGTTAGTTGTTAGACCACTTGTCTATGGACGGTCAGTGGTTTGATTCCCAGTTCCTTCTGGCTATATCGAGGTGAATCCCTGTAGCAGTGCTGTCATCTACCGTGTGACAGCTCTCTGACAGCAATTTCCTCACAGGGATCAATAAAGCGTGTCATTATTATCATTATTATTTAACATGGTAAATATGACACACACTAAATCAGCATGTTAACATTACTATCGTGAGCTTCTCAGCATTTTGATGTTGTAACCTCAAAGAGAATACTGAGCTTTTTTTAAACATTAAATGTGACATTGGGTCGGTTCAAAACAGCCAGGAAGCAGCCTCCTCAACGACTATCAGGCAGATCTTGGTGTGACCTTTGCCTGTTTGAACTAAGTCTCAGAGGAAGGAAGGGTTTTTCATGTTAAGCCAGTTATCCCGGAGAAAAATGAGCAGGGGCTCAATGGGGATGATAGTCTTTTAAATGCATAACACTGTTAGGAGTGTTGTGCACACGTACACACATTATCTTTGTAAGAACATGGTTTTCTAGAATATTGTCTGCAATTTCTTTAGCAATTCAACTGATTATGGACAGTACATAAAGTGATTAATCTTATTCATCAGATTTTTAAACAAGTAAACCAAATCTAACCACTAATCATAAGAATAAGTGTGTTTCCTTTTATCAGATTATCCCTGTATATAAATCCATGCTGCCACCAGCATGTAAAAGCCACTGACTGACAGTCTTGATGGAGACATCATGTGAGCTGGCAGCAGTACAGGGCCCCTGAGTGTGAAAGCTGTTCCCTGTGTTCAGAGTGAAAAACCTGCTTTGTGCTGAATCAAAAAGCCCAAGCTGGTTTTCCTATTCTCCTCTGGCTGCGTATCTCTGTGACAGCGGTTCCAGGAGCCAGGCCCTTGCCACCACCACCACACTTCCCATCCACAAAACCTTCCCCACTACCCCCTCTTATTTCTGTCCATTAGCAATCCAGAGGGGGAGGTTTTGCTGAAAACAAACAACAACAAACAAAAGACCAAAGTGGGGCGAGGGGTGCTACAGGGGGAGGCGGGGGGTGCAGAGGGAGAACTTCTGTGTGCAATAATTGCGAGGAACAATTTCAAACAGATGTCTGTTTGGACTTGGCCCTGGGCTCGTGTCCCCGTTAAATATAGTGATTTGATTGGAAAACAAGCAGTGTGAGATGGGCTGGCAGCCAGCCGGACCATTCGGGGGCTCTCTAATGACCCCCAAGGGTTGAGGGGTCATTGGAGTAAAAGCAGATCAGAGAGGATGTGGGGCCGGCAGCCAGGACAGGGCCCATAAATCTAGCCCATTCTCAGAGGAAGCTATCTTTTTTCACTTCACCCATCAGAATTAAAATACAATCACAATCGTCACATTGTGCTCCCGCCTGTGTGCAAAGGTTATAATTCAAAGCTTGCAGGCAGAGTTGGGAGTTTGGGTCGGGTGGTGGTGGACTTTTGGGAGGAAGGTCAACAGGGTCGTGTATTTTAGGCTTGATGAGATCTGCTGCTTAGGGGCTTGTGGGAAACTGTCATACAGATCCATTTATTAAAATCTGTGATTACTATGACTTAGCTGAAAATACTTAGCATTTTTTATAACAGCCAATTGCAACAGTTGCATGCTATTGTCTGCTATTCTGAAATTCCCATAAAATGTTATTGTAATCCTCTAAATCCAGTTTATGATCACTGCAATAATGTAACATAAATGGGTTATGCTATTGCAGTGGGAACAGCATTTGTGAAGGCAGAATCTTTAATGGCATAACTGACCTGAGTTTTTCTTCCAATTTTCAGCCAGCTCAGCTTTTCACAGATGTGTTAATGTAGGATGGACAGCTGCACTTTATGGCGGAACGGTGCAAGATGATCGGGATCATTTTCACCCCCGCTGACCACTGAAGAAACACACATGCTTTGCAGTTCATGAAAAATAAAAACTTCATCAGGTTGCCAAAGAAAAAAAGAGAGAGTGAAGAGATTATTTTCCTGCAACAAAGAACATGGACTGGACTGAGCTCAGATTGTTTTTTACACAGCTCTGATACGCTCTCTACAGGGGAGGAACGAAAATGTCAAAATCACTCTCACACATACATACCATAAAATTTATTTTACAGCCTACAAACATAAATATCTTGACTAAATATTTTCCATTACTTATATTTAAACTTCACCACATGAATATTATGAAGAACATGGTATGGTGTGGTTTGTAAATTCTTTTAAAAATGGAAGAAACAGGCCCAAACACACCCAAACATGTGTAAATACAGGGATACTGTTTTATACTGTTTTGTAGTGTAGGGCAAATCTCCACATTGAGATATGTTTGGGAGCACAGTCCTCATAAAAAGTATTAGAAAGTATTTACTGTAGCTGGAAAGTGTTTGAAAATGTTAATCTTTTATTACCCCATCCTCTTAAGTGGGCAGTATATGGCAAGATACAACCCTGGAATAGTCATCAAACTCTGCTAAGGTTTTGAGGACTGTTACTGGAAGTGTAAAACAAAAGCTGAATAAGTTCATTTGTGTCTCCAGAAGGAGCTATGCAAAGTCCTTAAGTGATGTCACTGCAGTCATCATTAGTTGAAGCTCAAGACTTTGGTTTGAAAATGAAAAAATCTGGTGGTGTTGAGGTAGAAGAAAATGAATTTACCGGGCCTCAAATCTGCAATGCTGATGTCAGAACTTGAATTGCAATGTGAGCAATGTGGCTCCCAATTCTTACAATGAGAATGCACAGAAAAATATATGGTATCTCTGATGTTAAATTTACATCCTTTGACTCTCAATCCTTTATAAGTAAAATAGGAGTGTGATGCTGATTAACATGATTTTCAATGTGTTTTGTTGAGAAATAGCAGGATGGTAGAGAAATACTTGCTTTTATTTTTCAAACTGTAAGCTATCAAGATGTAGTAGTTCCTCTCTCTGACAGGGATAAGCGGGCACATATTGTTCTGACACACTATTACTAGCATCAAAAACCAGAACTGTTAGTAATCAATCCACGTGCTATAGAAAAGACACTTACCACCAGAATGACCTGTTGACCCCCAAAAACGACTTTCTGAAGATTGCCTTTCAGCCATGTGTTGCAGTGCCACATACACATACTTACAGCTAACATCTGACCCAGTCCATCATGACTGACGAGGCTGAATGACAGAAACACAGCATGCTGATGACCAAATTAGCTTTTTACAGCCATTTGAAACCTACCTAAATAATACATACTTGAGCCTTCACAGAACAAACTAAATAAGATCTAATTTTCTTTCCTCTTAAAGACAGTACTCACTGATAGTACAGTGTAATATTGAACAGGTGAAACTTGGTCTGTTATTATTGGTATTACTGCAACTTAAATGAAATGAGGAGAGTCTAAAGAGTATGTGTAACCTATGACTGTCATTCAGCCAGGATTTTAGCCTTGTTCATATACAATTTCTAATGTATAATGCTCATATTATGATCTTGGCCATAAAAATGTTGCATAAAATCTTACTTCTCTTATTTTATTCACTTTTAATTCCTGTAATTAATATCCTGTAGCATGAAATCCAAAGTATATTCACAAGGTTTCATGACTATAACGAACTATCCTCATTTTGATTATTGGTCTACGTTGGGGCAGAACACCTCAAATATTGTATCTTTTAAATTTTACATCAGTTAAATGCCTAACCCAAATGTTTTGTCATTTTTGAGCTTGTGGCGCCCTCTTGTGTGTGATACAGGTTAAACACAATAAACTTGACTCAACAAAGCACTGTAGTTATTGTTTAGTATGCATCAATTTTATGAGTAACCATTAGTAATTATAGTATGTAAACAAAATTAAACAGAGGAAGGCTTCAGCTAGTTCATGATATTCATGATGCAATACATACATTTTAACTGATTTTTCTACACAAAAATGTTACAGTACATTTTTTAGAAAGTAATTGCAATGCAACATTCAAGGTCCATCACTGTTTTTCATGGAGTGCAAAAAAAAAATTGCTAAATAAATGTAATACATGATAAATAAAAAAAAGTAAAAGCTACAGTATTTCAAATAGGTAAGTTTGTGAAGAACAACAAAAAACAAACAATAGTTCAATCTATTGGTTAAGTTTAAGGGAAATCATTTATTGAATTATCGTCATCAAAGGTTAATGAAAATGTCTATATAAAATTATATGAATAATGGAACATGCAGGAACATAGATGTAAAAATTTTGCAAATATATCAACATTTAAATTCAGAAAGATGTATTTTAAAATATATGATGCAGATTATTTCATTTAATGCAGTTTCATTATCTTTTTTTGAAACACAGTTAATGCAGAACATAACCAAAAGCAATAGTTAAATTCCGTTTCACATGTTATGGAAACACCATTTGAGTTTTCATTTTTCAAAAATGAGTTCTGTTAACAATAGCTTGTGATGTACAGAACAAATGTACAGTGATTTGACCTTTAAGGTTCACTTGATGGATGGTTCCCTTAACAATAAAGAACGCATCAGTAATGTAATGCACAGAGCACACAAAAAATGTAACACAGCAACACAATTAAACAATATCAAGCAACTCAGTTACTTTGGGTACGCAAGGCTGAATAAAACACCTGGATCTACAATGATTAACTCAAACTACAGTATGTTTGAAAAGGCTCATAATAAGGTTTAGTTAATGTCATAAGCAAGAGGGCCGTTCATCGTAAAACCAACAAAGAATGACACTTTTGACCCACCAGCACAGCCGCTAAGCTGACTTCGAAACATTGGAGTGACTTCGATCTTCAGATCTGGGATACAAGTGTCTGCCAGTATCAAGTTGTACTTCACCTCACCCCTGGCCCTGAAGAGAAGCTCCTCCACCTTCCTCTCTTTCCATATTTGCTTATTTTTACTTTCCCACACTGAAGCAACCTGTTCCTGCCCAGTCTCAATGCACCTTTTGATTTCCTCAACGGGTACCAGACGTTGATAGCCCTGCTTCTTCCCCAAGAAGAAATGGACAATCGGCCTCTTTCCATTGTACATTTCCTTCATCAGTGTGTGATAAGAGGTCTTCATCTGTGAGATGTATTTCCCCAAACTTCTACACACTGGACAATACTGCTGAGGCCACAGCAGCACAACTGCAATGAAGAGCAGTGGCAAATTTTCACTCAGTGGAATTGGCTCACGCAAAACGTGGCAAAGGAGATCAAGGAGTTTCTGATATGGCACAATGACAGGCGATTCCAGTTTGATGCAACTCAACACAACATTAATGTAGATATAGTTGATTTTCTCCTTCACTGTTGGGTCATGTTTACAAATGAAATCATACTGTCTGACAATCTTTTCTGTTATTTCAGATGAGATGTTATTTGAGAGAATATTCAGAATCCCAGAGTACGTGTCAGCTTTCTGCTTCTCTAGGAACTGTCGTGAGTGGTTAAGTTTCAGCATCATGTTGATCGTTTTATTCTTCAGAAGAGCTGAATAGTCTGTCTTGCAGAAAAGCTCTGCGTACTTCCTGTAACATCTGAAAAACTCCTTTTGAGCTACCTGCTCATGACTGTCCTTCATTCCAAATCTAGAGCCCAGGTTCACAAAAAAATTGTCAAGGAGGTCAAAGTTCAGTTTCATCCTATATCTGAGGTTGTAAAGTGCATCTTCAAACTGTCTGAGAATGACATAGTAGGGTTTGTGTTTGTGACGGGGGTCCTTAATCTCTACATCATAAAGTTTTACATTTCCAGAGAGGACCTCACTCATTATGTCATGGCGGACATTGTCTGAGGAAAATATAGGGGTCTTTGCCAGCACGTCAATGATAAGTACTCCAACTTGAATTTCTCCCAGGCACCCTGATGTGTTGAAAGGGCAGTTGTCTGTTTTGATTTGTAATCGCTGTATTGACTCCTTCTTTGCCAGACTCTGTGTTTCCTTGAATGCATCTATTGCTGACTGACCCATTTTGAGAAACTCTCTCAATGTATCAGGACTGATAGGCTCGTCCTTGCACTTTGAAATGGCATTCTTCAACTCATGCTTGATAACTTGTGCTGATGTATCTGCCATGTATGAGCTGTCTTTGGAAAGACCTCTCGCCTTGCATGACCAAAGTTTAGCCTCTACAAAATCTTTCTTCTTTAGGTAATAGTACCGTGCAAGCAACTGTGCAATGACAGCATCTTTGTCAAATCTTTTTGATGCACTTTCTAGTACCATCTCCTCCAGTCCTGGAGTGTCTTTTGCAATGTGTTGAATTAGTGGAGAGAAGAGAGATTCTTCCTCAGATGAATGAGATCTCTTCACCAAAATGTAGTGAATGTCTTCCAGGAGTTTGTCCTTGCCTTGTGTGCTCTCATATAGCTCATTTGTGGTCAGTATTAGGTTGGTAATATCAGCTTTCTTCACATTGTGTGTTGTTGTAAGCTCCTCCAAACACTGCTTTGCAATACTGGAATGGATCATTTTCACAGCCGTGAACACTACCTTCCCCTCAACTGAACATCTGGCAATTAAAGTGGAAAATTTCCCAAATCCTTCTTCAACTTTGACGTTTCCATAAACTGGTTTTGGTTGAAGACCAAGAAAATCCTCACACAGAGAGATGGAGAGAGAAGCACCCTTGCAGTATACATTTAATAGAACTAAAACGGCCAAAAGTTTTGCATGTTTCTGATTCATATTGAAGCTCTTTAGTGTGTTGTGGACCACACCCTGAACATACTCGGGCTTAAAGTTCTTCTTCATGATCATGAATCCATAAAATGTCTCAGCGTTCTTGTGTGTTTTCTCTATTTCTACCAGTTTTTCCTCAAACAGTTTCTGCTCCTTTTCAGAGAGATTGTTTCCAATGAATACTGTATCTGGAGTTGGTTCGGTCAGTTCGGGGGACTCTGATCTCATGCAGTTCAGAAGAATTACCTGTGTAGACTTAGACTGAATTTTTTTCTCTGCACATTCTTTTTCAATGAGCTGCTGTAAGTCAAATACTTTCTCCATATCATCAAAGTCATCTATCATCAGCAAAACTGGCACCCGTGGTAATTGCTCCTCGTGGTCGTATGTTAAAAGTTTGACCACCTGATCAGCTACTTGAGGAAATTCTGCATTTCTGTCTTTAAGGAAAGCACAGCGGAATTTGTCTCGGAGCGCCCATAAAGTATGCATGGCCAGAGTTGTCCCACCACATCCAGGTACATGCATGAGGTTGAACAACACACACGCTTTTCTCAGGGACCCCAAATCTGGTATGACTGTGGTCATGATAAAGTCAAACTTGTCTCGTTTGATGAATGGTGTAGATCCAGGTTGCTCTGAGAAATAGAAATTCCACCATGACACTTTACCCCCTTTGTAGAAGTTTTCCTCTATGGCAATTTGGTCCTCATTTCCTCCTTCACACTGATTCACACATAGGACATCTAAGGTATTCAGGCTACGCTCCACTTTCTTCTCAAGAAGCACTTTGCTTCCCCCACCACAGGGTAGGAAACGGCTGGCTCTACGGTTTTTTGAGAAAAGACTAAGTATAGTACCATTTACCTCTGCAAAACTGAGCTCATATATGCATCTACCAGAGATGTCACTTCCGCACCGAGCCTCAAGTAGGTTCTTCCAGGAGGTAAAAGCATTTTCACTGTCACATATACAAAGGATTTGGTCTGTGCCTCTGAGTTCCTGCCAGAATGTAC
Source organism: Sandelia bainsii (assembly GCA_032362345.1). Lineage (NCBI taxonomy): Eukaryota > Metazoa > Chordata > Actinopteri > Anabantiformes > Anabantidae > Sandelia > Sandelia bainsii. The sequence goes on from JAUMHL010000014.1 coordinate 20,032,601, forward strand.
TGAAAGTTTCAACTAGTGGGTCCATCCTCTCACTCACTGATGACAGAAGTAAGAAAATGACAAGGAATCTCTTGTTTGGAAGCACATCTTTCCGACACAAGAAAGAAATCACATCTCGAACAGAGGCTCCCTTATCCATCAACCACTGGTTTATGTCTGAAGGACCCTCATTCTCTATACCTCCATTGCAGAAAACCCAACTGGTGTTGCGAGTTAATTTCAACTTATTTGCAATTTCTTCAACTCCTTCTGTGATTTTATATTGCCCTGGTAAATGAACATTCACTGTACTCTTTGAGTCAAAGTGACACTGTAATCCTTGTTTAGCTGATTCTGGATCAAAATCCAAAACAGCTATTGGGTTGAGTTCAACAAGAAATCCAAGTGATTCAAACTGGCTCGAATGTGATTTGTTAGTTACAATGACGTACTGCTCAAAGTGTGACCTATCTAAAGAGAGAGTTCCACCAGTTATCATCTGACTTAATCTAGAACCTTGAGTACTGTTTTTGATCACACTGAGGTGCCTCTCTTCAGATTGCTTTCGGACTCGTGCTAGTTGGGCCACATTGTCAACAAACTTGTTGAACTCTTCCATCGGTTTGGCTAATGTGGTTGGTGTGAGGAGATCCCTGCTGCTACCCCCGTCTCGAACAAAGAATTGTTTTGATGGTTGTGTGTCAGTTTCTTTGCCTTTTGCTTTCTTCTTTGCTTTTTTAATGTTCATGTTGAAGGTGTGGTAGATGTTATTTTCACATATTGTTGAGTCAGGAACTATGTCCACTTCTATCACACATTTGTCAGATGATGTCATATTCTTATTGAGAACCCCAACAAATCGAGGAGGTTTGATGCATATTTCAGCAGCTTGTTTGTGTTTATGTTCAAAATAACCATCAATGGCAAATTTAAGTTCATTTGCGTACGCCTCTTTGTCCTCAACAACCACTCCCAACACTTGACCATGGATGAAGTCTGGCTTGTCCCCTATTCCAAAATGTATGGTGCCATTAGTGCGGCTATTCATGCAGGCAGCTGCAAAGCGTACAACCTCAACCGTGAACTTGTTCATTTTTGTTTCAGCTGTTGTATTTATGAACGCTTTATACTCGTGGCAGGGTTCAATGAAGTCCGAGGCACCTGATTCTGTAATATCAAGAATGCTGCTCTCCATGTATCTATATGTACCATGGTACCTACAAAATGGATAAGGTTTGCATGGTCTTCCAGGTTGGTTCTTGGAGGCTGTTGGCTGTTCTTTTTTTAAGTTCACTAACTGATCTCTGACATGAATGAGAAGTTTTGCAGGTCCAAAAGTCACACCCATGTCTTTTAGGTCTGATATATTTAAAAGTAAAAGACTCTTCCCACAAATGTCCTGCTGAAACAGTATTTCTGCAACTGAGTCATCCACATTGTCCAACTCGAGAACCCATTGTCTCACTTGATGTTTAGTCCAACCTTTGATGCCAGGTGGCAGATCCTCCTCTGGACACTAAAATAAAACATATTATTAATATATATATATATATATACATATATATTTTTAACTCACATTACTGCACACTTTTATTTTTTGATTATGTTTAGTTTTGTATTAATGTATGTAATGATGTATTAATACACAATCACCCAAAGTGGATTAATACATGACACAAACAAGTTCATCCGATGTGTTTGGGTGCTTGATAGCTTTATTTTAAAATGCATTTACATCTAATGTAAAAACCTATTATACTGTAGTTGGCATTTTAATGGTTTATGATATAGGAACAGCTTGCCATGACATGCAAATTATTTGAACTGTTGTTTACCTTCATATTGTCTTGATCTGCCAGAACACTGTTGGTTCCTTCTTCACAATCTTAGCAGCTTGTACATTAATGCTACAAAAATGAAAATGAAAAGAAATCAGAATACTTGCATGTAGCATAATAAATAAATGTCACCTTCCTAGAGTTACCTTCATTTATCCTTTTGATATTTGGCTCACATTTCACAAATCTTCACCAGTAATGCTGCAAAAGAAAGTATACTGTACATATTAATTAGTTAGTAGACATATCAATCAACTGAACGTGAGACATTCAGAATTTCACCTTTTATTTTCTGGTATTTACATCTAGATGCATTAAACCTTATTGTACATAGCACCTTTTGAATCAGAAGACCTTAAGTGAACAAATGCATTGGAATGGATAGTTTTAAAGTAAGTTAAATTTGTTGCATCTTTCTTGTTTTTTATAACTGCATCGAGCCTGTGACTCACCAAATAGTTGGTTTCTACTTTTGATACATTTTTCCCGGGTTTTACTAATGTTGCCCCAGCAGTTCCCTTCAGTCTCCTCCTCAGCAGGTGACACTGGGTTCAGGTCTTGTAATTGGTTGGGCAAGTTCAAAATTTGTAATTTTGAGCAATCGTCAACAATCAATAATCAATTGGACAATAAACTCTTAATGAACACAAAGTTACATTAGTTAAAAATTAAATACAACTATGTTTAAAATTTCAAACAAGGTTTGTTCATCTGTACAGTCCATTAAGTCAATTAAACTGTGAGAGTCACCGCCTACTGGCTGAACCAGGTAATACGGTAATACGTTTTCTGCCAGCTACACAGCACATCCTGTTAATATATGTTTTTATTGAGTAAATGATTTCTTCTGCACTTTGGCTATCCCGACACTTTGGTAAAGGTTAATATGGGTCTCATCATTCCAGAACTTTTGTGGCTCATCTCTGTACTTTTCTCCAAATTCTAAAGTCTTCCAAAGTCTTCTTCAAATGCTGGATTCACCACTGCTCTGTAGACAATTTTGGTGATCTCATTGAAGTTTTGGGGTTTTCATTCACAGCTCTCACAATGCCTCTGTGATCAGCTGCTGTTGGTTTTCTCAGCTGAGCCATTCTGTGTACTTTGCACAGTACACCAGTAGTTTCTTTCATTTTCACTGACATTCCAAATTGTTGCATTAGATATGTGCAATGCCTCTGATTTTTGTCCATAGACTGGTCCGTGGTCTTCATTCAATACATTTTCTCACTTAAATGTAAGAAAGAAAATTTAATTGGGTGATCTAGTACAAAATGTGCTACGTTAGAGAAAGTTCTTCTAAATTAATCACCATTACAATTTGTCAAAAGAATATATTATATTATATATATATATATTATTATGTTATATATTATAACAATGCCCAAAAGTAAAAAGCATGCAAGCTAGTATGGCCAATGCTAAAAAATGACATCATCACTAAAGGACAAGGGTAGTGAAGGCTGTTTATCCCTACCAACATTAAACATAGCTATCTGTAGAGGTCATATACTATTGTACTAGTCTACAAAAAAAACTTTCATGATTTTAGTCTCAAAGCATAGATTTTTTTTTGTTGAAGATTCCTTAAGTAACATCTGCACAGATGCTTCATCCCTGAAAGTCTAAATATCTGACACATCAATAATGAAAATATACAATATGCCTTGTGTTTCTTTTCTTCTGACTGATTGTTTTGCATTTATGTAATTTTATATCTAGTCAGCTCTTTAGCAAACTGACACAATGACTGTGTTTCATGATCATTTTAATCCATTTCATATAAAATATCATATGTCATATGAAGGTTATGAAGGCTAAATCATAAAGCTACCTGTGTAGCTAACTACGGAAAACAAAAGTAACATTTAATTTCATCTGCATCCAACCTCACAGGAAGTGAGCATTTGTTACTTCCTGAGGGGATGGCAGCTTAAATGCTGCTGGAAAAGTTGGAAACTGTCCGTCATGACCGCAGCGTCTTGGCTCTGCCCCCTGCAGCCAGGCTTTTAAATCTACATAAAATGCAACAAATATATTAAAGGAAGTGACCAGGACATCCAAATAGGATATACCAGCCCTATAGGGTCTAGTCCATTCTAAAACTACACTCATTATGTTAGACAGAGGTGGATAAAGTGCTAACTCAATACTTAAATAGGAGTGCAAGTACTTGTCCAGAAAAATACTCCCCTAAATGTACAAGTATTTATTTTTCTACTCGAGTAAAAGTACAACCCCTAAATGTTACTTAAAGTACAAAAGTAAAAGTACTCCACTAAGAAAACTGTGTATTTTAAACAATGTAGAATTTGATCCTGGTGAAAACATAAATGTAGACGTTTAGTCCAGATTTGTTTGATAAATTCTCAAACGTGAAAATTGAGACTAAAATGTGTTACCTACAGACTGTGGAACAAAAACAACAGTCTGTAAAGATGAAGCTGATAAAGCTGATGAAACCACCTTAAGTAGTGACAGGGGGTTTAATCCATAAATGACACATCATTGTTTTATTAATATATAAAACTAACTAGTAACTAATTATGTAGTGGAGCAAAAGTAAAAGTAACATAAAAGGTAAAAACTCCAGTAAAGTACAAGTACCTCAAAATTGTACTTAAGTACAGTACTTGAGTAAATGTACTTAGTTACTTAGCACCTCTGACGTTACAGTTACCAGTTTGCTCTCTGGTGCCAGCTGTTGTTCAAATAAAACCAGGAAGGATCTGTGATTTGCTTAACACACAGCCTATTGTATGAGAACACACCTTTCTAAGAGTTATTGTGTCCAACAGATATTTTATCTGTTGTAAAATACTCGTCAGCTACGTCAGTAACGTGGAAACAATATGTTATTGTCAAAAATATCTATGAACCACAAACAAAGACACACCGACCGAGCTGCCTTTACCAGGCTGCATTGTGAGATGGATAATATTTTCTGTGTAAATGATGCAGTCTGACTGAAGAGAAGCGAACAGATCAGACACTTAACACACTTACCCGTCACGGACAGATGCAGCGTGAGCGCAGCACGTTGTCTTCGTCAATTAAAGCTGTCCTGGGGCAGGCTCGATATTATGATAACGGATTTAAGAAAATAAAAGGCAGCGTTGATGCTTGTTTGCAGAGAGGAAGAACAATCAGGAAGACTGATGCGGAACTGTCTTATATCGTCAGGGGGCGGTCAGTTCTGCGAAAACGATACCTAAGTCCAATTTGTACAACATCCCTGCAACTCAACATCTATGTAACCCCTCCCCCCTCCCGCAGTGATGGGCTTGTCATTATGTGCGTCTTGGTTGGTACACCGATAACGATAGTCTACTCAGTGCCGGTGACTATCAGATTTTGTGACTCTAGGGGCGCTGTTTCGCTGATTCCTCCTGAACGAACGAAGTGTCATGGAATGAATGAATGAAGTTGTTGAATGAAAATATCCGATCTAGAACCGGTTTTCTGTCGGCTAAAATATCCGACGTGACATTTCAACATCCAGATATGTGAGTGTAGCGATATGTAAGTGTTTTATGGTTGGAATCAGACATCACAGCAGTGGGTTAGTGTCAGGGAAAGACTGGGGGCTGGTTAATGGATAAAAATGTCACTTCACACACGTAATGTCTGCATTAAAAGTGATACCAAAGTAGGATGTTTTCTCTAATCCTAACCTCAGTACTTCTTTTTTCTAAACCCAACCTCACGTGGGACTTTAGTGTGGAACTCGGGTCTCAGGTGTTACACCGTTTTCTCTGACTATCAGATGTTGTGAACATAGTCCCTCGAGGGACAGTATGTTCGTTCAGGAGGAATCAGCGAAACAGCGCCCCTAGAGTCACAAAATCTGATGGTCACAGAAAACGGTGTAACACCTGTGGCTCTGAGTCTACTTATAGGTAAGACTGCTGACTGACAACGGGAAATGACAACGATGACACTTTAATTCATGTGCAGCGCCACTCTGCAAGCTGCAAAGAAGCAGTTCTATAATGTTCCATTTATGACCCTTTAAATATCAAACATGTGGACAGGATATGCATGCAAGATATGTGCAATGCATTTATGACTAGTCAAAGCTGTAACTTAAGATACATGCAGTATATTTTCACTAGTCAAAATTCAAATTCAAGACATGTGCAGTTACATTTTAGCTAGTTTAACTGAAAAATATCCACTAAAACAACAGTATTGAATTTGATGCTGGTGAAAACATCAATGTAGAAGTTTAGTCCAGATTTGTTTGACAAATTCTCAAAGGTGAAAACTGTGACTAAAATGTGTTAATACCTGAGGCGGGTAGAGTAGCCAAAAATTGTACTCAAGTAAGAGTAGCGTACTTCAAAATAATATTACTCAATTAAAAGTAAAAAGTACTCATCCAAAAAATTACTCAAGTAAGAGTAAAAAAGTACTTGGTGAAAAGACTACTCAAGTAGTGAATAACTGTTTGATCATAATGTCTGATTTATTTATTTTTAAATGATGTAATCAGACAGACAAAAATATAAAATGATCTGCCAATTCTAGTATTTCCAAATAATACAATAAACAATGAGTAAAAATAAATAACATCTTTACAAAATAACAAATTAAAGCACAAGAAACACAAATT
>JAUMHL010000014.1:20053103-20087423 GCA_032362345.1 Sandelia bainsii
TTCTGAAGGTGGCAGGAGTCTGAGTTGTACCTGAAGTCTGAGGTGTACAGGGTGAAGAGGAACGGAGATAGAACCGTTCCCTGTGGAGCACCTGTGCTGCAGACCACCGTGTCAGACACACAGTTCCGCAGGCGGACGTACTGGGGGCGGCCAGTCCATGATCCAAGACCTGCATGTTTTTTTATTTCTCTCCCAGCAGGTCAAAGGGACTTCTTCCCTGCAAGAGGAACTTTCTCCAGGTGCACACTCAAGGTGTCAGCACCCTGGGGCTGACACCCTCAGGCCCTGCAGCCTTTGTGGAGTGAAGCCTGTTCATGTAGAATACATTATCAAACACCCTGAGCACATCGAAGATGGAGAAGTGAGGAGAGTCAAATGACGATAATAATACAAAAAGGAACATACAGAAATACTGTTAGTAAAAAAATTTAATGTATTTCCTCAAAGAAACCCAGATCCTTTGCAGTTTGTAACGGTTTCACTGCAGCTTTTTTCTCATTTCTCAGTTCAAAGCAGTGAAGAACTGTGATAGTTCTTTATTTAAGATGAAAAAGTTTGGAGATGTTTTCAAGAATCTTCTTCTGAATAAAGAATTTTATATTTCTAAGCTAATAAAACACAAACAGTCCTGATCTGTCATGTCTTTATTGAACTCACGCATTGAACACACACAGTGACAGTGGAAAAAGTAAGTGAAACAGTGTTTTAATAACTGGTTGAACCAACTTTGGCAGCAACCATCTCAAGCAAAAACTTCCCAGAGCTGTGGATTAGACCTGCACAAACATCCAGGAGAAACTTTGAACCCCTCTAGCTCACAGAACTGCTTCAGATCAGACATATTCTTAGGACGTGATGAATCCTAAACAGTCTCCCACAGAGTGAAAGCTGGTCATTTCAACACCATCAGTGTTTTTATCTGGGTTGTGCCAAACAATACAATACAGTAATTCAATTAAATGTCTAATAATCAAGCTGCCCACAGCCATAGGTCCAACGGTGTCAACTCGTCCGGGTGCACAGTGTGGTAAACCAATGGATCTCCATGACAGTCTCTTCCCATACAGAAGCAATTTGAAAAACATTGTATGGTGTACATATAATATGATTTATATTAGACTGTATAATCTGTGCACGCACTTTCTCCATTCCTGGGCTTGATGGGAGGTTGATTTCTGGCCTGCTGCTGACACACATAAATGGATATGGTCACAGTGAAGACTTACAGTTGAGGTCAGAATCATTAGCCCCCCTGATGAAATCACACAAAACCCTTAATATTTCCATGGAAATGACCATAACAAAAACTGTTCATACTTGTATTGCTTCCAAAAGAACAAAGACAAAATCTCCACAAAGTTTGATCAGTATATTTTATTGTTGTGTTGAATTTTAACAAGAAAACTGAAAAATGACAAGGTCATGTTTACTACCTCTTCACAATCTGTTCTTCTCTGATAGAAATATCAGTTTATACAAGTGTGGAAGTTCATACTTGTGAACACTGAGTATTCCTGGAAAGCACCAATAGAGGGAGCTACTGCACCACTGATACATTGATTAACCACATGCTGCAAAGGAAACGTCCAGACTCCACTGACCTTTGATTTCTGCAATTATTACCAAAGCTTGTGAATCTCTGTCATTCTACTCTTCACAACAAAGACTAATGAAACTTTTATTTGTTTTGCTACAGAGATCTTCTGAAGAGTAAAAACTAAAGGTTGGTGGTTAAACCACAGGAAACTGGTGATGTGCTGCTGTGACTGGTGAGATCTGGTGAGAATTTATTCTAATTATTCAGTCTGACAAAATAAATATGTCTCAGCAGAAGAGCTACAGCAGTAAAACTGTACATGAACAAAGATGTTCAGAATATTAAAGCTGCACCAATTATTTTTTATACATTAACAGTAGATCCAACAACTATGTGTAATGTGTGTTGGCTGTAGCGACAAATCCAACAAGAATGATCTTGTCACTATAATGACAGTTGATAGATTCATATTTTACATGTACAACATATAATCAACTTGTAAAATATGATGTTTGTACTGTACAGTGACTAAAATGAGTTTCACCTCAACCAGCGGCAACATGAAAATGCTGCTTCTACTGCAGGTTAATGTCTTGATAATGAATAAGGAGTACTGTCAGTATTTAGCTAAATGACATGTTTACTTGAACCACATCCATGGAGTGTTAAGGTGACACAAACAGTGTATTTGTAAGTTGTTTATGTGAAATGTGAACACCTACCTTCACATATTTGCTGCTTATAACAGTATACTCTACTAGTTTTTTTTGTAAAACATATGGATTTAGTAGGACCGACCTACATTTTAAAAATCTGATTAGAATTGCAAAATGGGAAATTAGAATGATCAGAATCAATGTAGAAAATTTTTAAACTACATACATTTGGATTTATGTAGTTTGAATTGCTAACTTTGAAATTTCCAGGTTTTAAAAACTGGATTTCAGGTTGTTTTTTTTATTATTATTTTAAATAAAAGGATCCAATATAAAAAACAGGTCCTGTGCAAAAATTAAGTTGCTTTAAATGAAATTCACACATCACTGCTAACTTGACCAACTGCTGCTTAGACCGCTGTCCTATCAGGTGTCAGCCACAAAACATTTATATATTGGACACTGGAATTTTTAGTGATCCCAAATAAAAAGCAAGACAAATCTTTATTTTGCATGGCAGTCTAATGAGAGTATTATTACATCCACACACTCTTGGAGGCAGAATTACTACTATTAAGCTGGATGAGCTCTTCTGCATATTCATACATATTCCTGTGCAGGTAAATATCACTGCTGTGGACTCTTACAGTGCTTTGCTTACACTTTTATCTCAAAACTAGGTGAAATCCATTTGTTTCTCAACATGACCTCTGCTTTACCTAATGTAACCAGCAGAGTGCTGGTGGTAGGACTCAGGTTCAGGATGGCAGAACAGCGGATTTTCCACTGTGGAGTCTTCTTGTGTCCCAGGACGGAGCTAATGCTTTGCGCATGCTGCTGTCCTCAGATGTCTGCTCAGAGAGGTTTGCATCCAAACCTCAATGATTGCATCTTATATAGTGTCCTGGTGATGTCATCAAGGCTCCTGTTAGGAAACCCAGGGTGTAAACACACACACACCTCCCCCTCAACAATATCCAGTGAGGACTGACGCATTAACAGCAGCTTCACTTCAACACACGTGGACACTGACAACAGGGTCGAAGTAAGTCACTCAAAATGATGTTTGGATGTAGATTTTGGAAAATAAACTTAATGAGGATTGAGGACAACTCTCTTCAGCTGCTGCCAGAGCTTCTCAGAGTGCCAGAGCAGCTAAAAACTTGGATATGTGCTGCATGAGCTGCCAGCCACTGCAGTACAATGATCACGCTATTGAACTTTTTTTAGCATAACAAATGTAGAAATACTACTACAACTAATAATAATAATAATAATTTATTTAATTATTATTCTTTCAGCCCTAGATATTTCTTGAGGTTCTCATGTTCCTTGTTCCTGATGTTTCCATCACTCGTGAAGGGAGGGAGTTTTTCTGCAGAATCACTTAACAAATGTAAAAACAAACCTGCAAGTGGAAGAAAATGAGGAAACATTTGAACTTTGACCAGAATCCTCCCGGTGCAACCTGGACAAGAACAAGCAGAAAACATCCCGACTGGTTCTTAGTCCGTTTATTTCTACAGCAAACTATTTTTTCCATTGTTGCAAATCTACCACAGGTGGGTGTTAACCAAAAAGAAACATTATGTACAGTTATTATGAGAGAACAAAATAAAGATAAAATATATAAATACAGGGATGAATAATACATGACCCACTGAGACAAACGTAAGAACATGCAGCAGTTTGCGAGGAGTAATCATCATGTCTGTTTCTACGAGCAGTGATGTGACAACAGACGCTGTGGGAACTTAAACTACAGATTTACTTGAACTGTAAAAAAAACCCCATTATATTCATTCATGTCTGAAAGTGATGCAGGAGAAAGAAAAGGAAGGTACAGTAGAGTACCGACAGGCGTGTAACAGCGTGTACTCAGGCTCATTCTCAGTACCAGTAATTAAAACACACGTCAAGTCTGTACATTCATACTTAAATAGTCTCAATTGGCCCAAATCTCAGTGAATTTCCTAAATGAAAACACCACTCAACAACAAAAAAATCCATCAAGTGAAGTCAGTAATACTTCTGTCTCCGTGTTATAACAGCAATAAGTGTGAAGCCTTTCTACAGTAGATTAACTGTACTGTACCAAACAAACCAGATCATGTCCCATCATTCACATGAGACCAGATGCAGGAATCAACATTTTAAAGCTTCTCGATACCTCACACAGCGTCCAGAGCCTCCTCTACTGAAACATGAAGCAATCAAAGATGAACAACTGCGTGTTGTTACAAGGGCACTTTAACAGCATAAAAAACCCCTCAGGCCCTGCAGAAGCAGCACTAAGCTGACGCGTGCTGCAGATTTCATGCAAGCTGTACGCTAACGTGCAAAAAAAGAAAAGTGAGAGTCGACCTGTTCGCTAGTTGTTGTTTTTTTGTTATGTAAAACTTTGCAAAGCTGTGGTTTAAAAGTGTGTGTGTACAAAATGTGTTTGTCTGTGAGTGTGCAGTTATTGTCAAAGCTGTGGTAACGTGAAGGGATCCAAGGGAACGGACTAATACTGGATCTGTATCATCAGCGTTCACAGGTCCGTTTTCCTGCAGATTCATTTTCTCTTCTTTCTTTTTTTGAGAGGCAACAGTGCTGTACATCACATCCACCCCCCCCAAACATCAGGGTATAAAGTGAATAAGGCCTGGTGAAGTCTCTCTCCACGCGGGGGGAAATGTTTTCAGTATTTACAAAGGACCTGTGTCGTCTTCAGCTGAGAGACTGAGCAGCAGCCTCACGTCACCTTCTGTTTCTGAGAGCACATTCAAAAGAAATGAAAGAAAAAAGAAAAACGTCTCCACGTTTGTCGTTGCAGAAAATGATTCTGAATTGTGCAGCTCAACAGTAATTTCATCTTCTCGTACAGTTTTAAGGAGGATTGTCAATTCTGCTGCAGAGAAGTTTGTTTCAATCAGTTTTGTGTTTTCATGAAAGGGGGAAACTCGTAAGACTACAATTAATGCACACGCTTCTATGCTCGTGATCAATAACATTAAAATATGTACTAAAAATGCTCATATGCTCCTTCACTTCCCCTCACACTTTTATTTTTTCCTTACAATATTTGGTCGTTCTGTTTGTTTCCATCACTGGACCAGCCAAATGACAAATTGACACAGTTACATGATGACGACTTCACAGCATCATGCATGAACTCGACATGATTCAGTCTCGGGGCTCAGGCAGAATCAGGCTTCCACTGACAAAAAGGTGATGTTGATGTTCAGAATGTGCAGATTCTCAAACCAGTCCACAGTTACATTCCAGCGTTTCTGGAGGGAGGATTTAAATGACGGGACAAGCTGAGAGGATCCTCTGAGAGGGACAGGAGGGAAAAGCACAGTGCAGGCCAAGTAGCGTCGCAGAGGGAGAGGAGGGGGGAGCTCGGAGGTGCCCCAGTGTCATGGAAATCCCCGCCGACGCGGCTCCGTCTACAGGGTTTCCTAACGACAGCTCGCTGCATTAACTGTGAGAGGAGACGTCTGAAGAACTGCTGCTGTTGCTGTTGGTCGTCTGGGCGCGTTTGATGTAGAGATTCAGCAGCTTCATCTGCAGACAGGCAAAGACACGACGTGTTAATCCTGGCCTCAGGTTTTGTGTGTGTGTGAGTGTGTGTGTGTGTTCATGCACAGTGTGTGTGTGTTCATGCACAGACTCGGTGGCTGCAGTCAGTACCTTGCTGCCCGTGAGCTGTGCCAGGTGAGGTTTGAGCTCCTCGCCGATCACGGAGTAAATGGCCACCAGACAGAACACGCTGGCCTTACGAACGCTGCTCTCTGTGTTGTCATAGCCCTGGAGAGACACAACGAATCATCACACACACACACAGGTATACATGAGAGCCCATAAAAGTGATTAAATACAACAGTACTAATGAATATTTCTTGGCTTGTTCTAGACGCAGACCTGCAGGAGTCCCGGGATGATGTCCGGCAGTAGCTGCAGTAGCGACTCCTTGGCGATGCGTTCAATGACTTTGGTTTGCATCTTGATGGCAGCCAGGTTGATGGGGTAGTCGGCTGTCTGCACAATGGGGCACAGCACCTTGATGCACTGCTCGGGGTGGATGGAGCCGGCCAGGGTGGATGCCGCCTCCTCAGCTGCACGCACCACCTGGAACAAATTTCAATTCAGTTCTATTCAGTTTATTTGTATAGCGCTGGTGAGTAAGACGGAGCATTTAGCAACTAAAGACACAGATACACTCTATGTCCATCACGTCTCCATGTTTGTTATGTGTACCTCCTTGTGAGAGTCTTTGTGAGCCTCCAGGGTCTTCATGATGGTAAGCTCGGCGTAGTTTTTGAAGCGGGCAGGCTGGTTCCTCAGGATTTCCTTCAGTACGCGTAGAGCCAGGGCTCGGATGGTGTGCTACAGAGAACCAAGGCAAATCAATTAGAAGGAGAAATATCCCATTTCTCACACACACACACACACATGCAGAGACATCAGAAAACATACATCTTTGTCACCGAGTGTCTCCAGCAGCAGGAGGAGGATGGTTTTGAAGTGTTCGTCCCACACGGCCGTGCTGTCTTCTCGCGTGATCTTCAGCAGCTCCACCAGGGCGCCTTTACGCTCCTCAGAGCGCTCGTTGTGATTGGACAGTTCCTTAAGCAGGTCGGCTACCAGGTCTGAGTGGTCCTGACCGACTGCTCGTCAACAGGAGAGGAGGAAGTTACACACGAGCAAGTCAACTACAGACAACCTCAAAAAATCTGGTCTTCTGGGGACTTTATCCCCTAAAATGTGACAATTATCCTTTATCACTGTGCTATAGATGTTACTGTGATTAGGCTAATAAATCTCTGAATCTGTAGTAGATTAACTAACAGACATACAGACAGGTCATTACAGAGAACACCACAACCATTAGTACAAGAATCAAGCAGGACAGACTGGACTGAGTGAGAAGGAGCTGTAACATCCTGAGAAGGGGTGATCAGTGATAAGACACACATGAAGGGTGAGTGGAGTGAGGGGGATGGTTAAGACAAGTCATTCAGTTTCAGTTGGTGAGACAGTCAGGCAGAGGAGAGGAGGGGAGGGGAAGGGGAGGAGGCATTTTTTACCAGGAGCAAAGACTTTAGGCAGCATCATCTTGTTTTCACCACTTTCCTGGCGTCGGCCTGGAGAGAAAGGGGGGGTTGGGCGAAGGATGAACATGGAGGTGGGAGACAGAGGGGAGACAGGAGCAGAGGATGTGACGACAACAACAACAACAACAGATGCACAGACTGGCTCATGTCTTCACCTCTTCGTTCCATAACCTGCGTCAACAGGTGTCTATTTGTATTAATATATTTAACGTACTGACCCAGCAACAGACTGCAATTAACTTTCACCATGTTTGAGTTTGTAATTTCTCAACAGCAGCAGCCTTGCAGGGTTTCAAGTTCATATAGTAAGTAGTACATTAAAACTACTTTGTGTTGATTTCAATGACTACAACAAGACGTTTATGTCAGCTCTGCGGGGACATGAACTCACAGTCGCGGAACTGCTCCACGTCGTCGTCAAACACGGCCTCCTTCAGGGCGCTCTTATCGTAAGTGCAGATGGTGTCACCGTATCCGTACGGGGCGAACTCGCGCCCGCGTGGCCCGGCGAAGGAGCGCGGCGACGGTGTGTTAAGCAGCGAGGTCTTGTTGTCCAAGGCGGTGCGACCACCTTCCACCACGTCTAAGCCCAAGCGGGCGTCAGAGCCGGGGGACGATGCCACGCCTTCTCTTCCAGCCTGGAAAACGACAAGAGTGTTATCCTACTTCTTTGATGCTGGACAGAGGTTTAAAACCTTAAAGACTCTAATAGATAAACAGGTTATGACTCACTGCGTCGTCCCTCTTGCCCTCCCGTCTGATTGGCTCATTCAGGTCCTCCTGGCTCCGGTAGCTGAAGCTCTGGATGGCCTCAGTGACGCCGCGGAGCGAGCTATAGATCTCTTCTGAGTTCATGTTCTCAGTGTCATACTCCATCATGCTAACAGACACACAAACACAAAGAAACGCACATTGATGTGAAATACGTATGCGGAAAGAACATACACAAGACTCAGGACTTAAATCCTTCATTGTCAATTTATTGCGGATTCACAGAGAAGTTAATCTCATCAGTGAAGCAACTGTTAGAGAATGTTAATACACAATCAGCAACAAAGTGATTTAGACATGAAAACTAGATTATAGTCAGTGGTTTGGGAAAAGGAGAAAGATCAGGGTCTGGCGTGGTTGAGGGAAAGATCTCCTGTGTGTCTAAGTCCGCGTCATTACCTGGGTGAATATGCTCTGCGCAGGACCCTTAAGGAGGGGGCAGCAGGGCTGGTGTGAGGTGGTGGAGGAGGAGGAGGAGGAGGTGCAGGGGGGTGCTTTGACAGTCCGTCGACACCCCAACCCCATAACCGACTGTTGTCACAGCGCGGCCGGGAGGGAAGGATGGACAGACGGGAGTGACAGAGGGGGGATAAAGTGGATGGAAACAGACAACACGAGGAGAGCACAAGACAAGAGGGGGGGGGGACAACACGTGTGCAGAAAGAGAAAAGACAAAAAGAAACTAGTCTGAGCTTGAAGGTTACAGGAAAGCGTTACGTTAGAGGAGAACATCCCGAAGAAGCTGAATCCCTCAAAGCCGGCTTCACAGTAAACGCTGTCCCGTTACAGGAGCAGAGCCCCCTCCCTCACATTTTAACACAAAGTGTCTTTAAAGTTCAGCTACAGAAAACACAACACGTCCATTATCAGTGTTTGTGGGTTTCTGCTTGCACACAGGATGCTACGGTGTGTCAGTTATACTGTATGAGCTGCTCAGTCACAGAATTCAACTGTATTTACTGCTTCAGAAGTTTCTTTATTTTATCCAGTGGTGATGGTTTGTGAAGCCTTTACAATTATCTCTATTTCTGAATAAACATGAAACAAAGAATGATCAGATTTCAAAACAAGTCCTAGTACTAGATAAAAAAACAATTGGGAACTAAATTAATTTTGTGCACAAAAAACCCTACTTTTTTGGTGAAACATATACATTTTTTCCATTTGGATTTTAAAGGAAGTTTAATTTTGGATTAAGTTTGGATTTTTTGAAGTTTTGTTCAGCTAAACAGACAGATGTCTTCAGGGTCTCTTACATATGTGGTGACAACTATACTGTAGCTACAGCTGTCAGGGAAGCTAACATCACAGATTTGGTAGTAAGCTGATTTTAAAATAGCCAGTAGTCACTCATTTCCCTCTTGGGGATGATAACAATGTTCAGTGTTCTCCATGTCTGCTTGAAACTCGACTTCTATGTTACATTTCTGAAGAAACAGAGCACGTTCTAAAGGGTTCACAAACCTTCAAGCTCCATTGTATATCTGAACTGTTGTGTAAGCTGTATTTGATTTGTGGTAAAACTCTCTCTGAGCAGCTCACTCAGCATCATGCTCCTCCCAGCACATCTGTTAGACTGTGTTTTAGTTTGACTACAAATGACTGGTTGAATCTCGTCCATGCATTAGGAAAGAACGTGT
The DNA here is from genome assembly GCA_032362345.1 of Sandelia bainsii. Taxonomy (NCBI): domain Eukaryota; kingdom Metazoa; phylum Chordata; class Actinopteri; order Anabantiformes; family Anabantidae; genus Sandelia; species Sandelia bainsii. The sequence continues at coordinate 20,062,810 of JAUMHL010000014.1, forward strand.
GCTGTACAACACTTGAACTTCAGACTGACCTTGGAGACAGTCCTCCATGGGAACAGTTAGTTGGAGACGTAAGGGGGCTGGGTCTAGTGGGGGTGTGGCGTGTTGGTGTCCTGCCAATGGTGTTGCTCGGAGACCCCTGGAAGGCAAGGAAACAATGCTGAAATGTGAATCTGCTGGTTCTGCTGATCTATGGCAGCCTAGCTTGGTGTCATAGTCAATAATTCATCTGAGTTGGGCTTCTGTATAAATTCCAGCAAAAACAACAGTTTTTCCTTTGACGTACCACGCTGCTACTGGTATTGCTGGAGTTCTTCAAGTGGTTGTGCAGCAGTTTGGTGGCTCCATCCTGGAAAGTTTTGGGCAGAGCTCCCAGCAGCATGGTGAACTCTGGGGTGTTGAGCTCAAACAGAGCTATTAGCACCACCTGGGCCGCCTGAAGGCAGTGTAGTACAACAAGTTAGTATGGACAAAACGCCAGGTTGGAAAAGTCAGATAGTGTCCTTGGTTCCAGAAACTGACCATGTGAGCAGTTCTAACAGAGTCGATTATATTATATCTTATATTTTCAAACTATAAAAACAACAGCACAAATACTGTAGTACAGTTTAATACTAATTTTATCTTTTTTTCTGCAGGGTCAAGAGGTCAAACAATTCTGAAACCATGGCAACAGCTCTCCAGCACACTTTGTGATAGAGTAACAAACATACTGTATCAGCCTGTGGAAAGAAACTGTTAAAAGGTGAGTGTTGCATTCAGTGGAAAATGAATGACGTGTACAATGTATTCAAGAACATTTTTTGCAATACTGATGTTGCAACATGCAAGTGAGTACAGATCAAACATGAAGGGGCTGAAGAAAGTCCTAATTTACAATGACTGTTGGGGAAACAGAAGTGCAACATGACAGGTTGGTATTTTACAAAACATTATATTACATTAAGCCATGAAGTAAAACTAAAATTTAGTCATTTAGAAATGTGTGATATAATCTACAGTGACTTTCTAACCCTGATGATGCTTTTCTTGATTATAAAAGGTATACTTCATTTATATAGACTAGTACATTTTTTAAATGCGATTAGCTTTTCAACAGTTTTACCCAGAACTAAACAAACAGATATAAAAATACAGTTAGTATAAGCTCAAACATGAAGGTTTTATGAATCTCTATGACTGTACAAATTAAAATGGTAACAACATGCAGGTGGAGGAGAGAAAAACAGACAAAATGTGTTAGGTACACAGAAGTAACAAAACTGTTTTCCAATAGATGTTCAGCAACAAAATCAGTGTCAAAGTCCATTCATACAAAGCAACAAGCCTTTCCTGGAATTAAAAAAAACTCATTTGTGGTTGCACAACAAGCTTGGTTTAGTTGTGAGTGGTCACTTTGCAAGGCACAGACTATTTCTAGGTAGTTACAGCAAAACAGCAGGAGCCTAAATGGTAGAGGTGAGTGAGAGATGCCACACTAAAGTTTTCACAGTCTTGAAGGCTGGTGGTTAGGCACTGGGCAGGCGGGGCATTGCGTGCTTGTTGTGTTGTGATTGGTTTCTGGAAGCGGGTTCTACCTGCTTACACCTGTCTTCCTGGTTACCCTCAGTGGACAGTAAGGCTGCGGTGCTGGACCTGCCAGCTAGCTCCTCGCTCACCCAGTTATGAAGGGTCTGGGGCACAGTGGCAAGGCAGAATGGGTGTTACGGCATGATACAGGTCGTCAAATGTATCGCATATGGATGCAACACTTTGCACGAACATCGTGATTAATCGCTCGCAATACTTTTACCAAATGTTCATAACAACATCGCACAGACTAACAGGATGTTGTTTTCTTTTGTACACATGCAAACAAACGCAAGTGAAGATTGCTTGGAGCAGCAGACACATCTATTCTATCATCACAGATTTATTTTCAGCTTTCCTGCGAGGCGACGCTCTGATTTCAAACTAAGTAAGGTTTTCACCTGGAAAAACAGCAAGGCACACACAGGGAGAACATGTGACGCACATCAGACAAGGAGAAGATAATGAGCCAACCACACAGATGATTACGTTTATAACTGCTGACAAACATACAGGCTGAAAAAATATGTTGGGGTATAGAACACGCCACTAGCTGTGGAGCATATCTTGTCAGCCAAAATGTAATTTTTCATGGGTGATGGAGCTGCTCTGTAGGTAAAATTTCTAAAACCAATTTACACATGCATTGTTCCTCATCACTGTACATAACCCCATTCTGAAATGTTCTAGCTATTTGTGTCACAATAGTTTCTTACCTACGAGTTTAGAATAGCACTTGTCATGTAGATTACATGCCTATACTAGTTAGTTAATAAGAACTAACTTGTGACACCTTTCTGCACGACAATGATTAAAGGCCCCACAGAGAAGATCACAATTACTGTAAAAACAACAAAAAGCAAAGTCGAAGCAAAGGAATTTCTACTATCAGTGCTAAAACACTGACTAAACCAAACATGCTCTGAGATCTTTGTCTGATTTACCTTTCTGACATCAGAGCTTTTGGGTTCGGTGGTCCAGGTTATGATGCGAGATACAGCCAAGCGCGTCTCGCTGGAGTTGACGAAGTCCGTCGGGTCCATCTGTCGTGCCAGGGACTCGATGTACTTTAAAATGGCCACCTTTACCTGAAGAGTTACCAAGCATCCAATCATATGTATTAATAAAAGTGCCTCCCACTGACCAGTGTCATCACCTTGCCCTCATTAAGAGTCAAGTTTTTCTCACTTTACCTTGAGGTTTGGAGTCTGAGTCTGATCGACGATAAACCTCATTAGAATGTTGAACTGTTGGTCAAATGGGAATGACTCCCTGACACAGATTAAGAAAACAGAAGTTAGGATCTTCTTTGACATTAGACAATGTACTGATTCTAAAACTCTACTGCACAAGCTGGAGTTTATGAGATTGTCCCAGCTAGCCATCCTCAAATGACAGTAACACTGGTCAGTGTTTCTCCCAGTTACTGATTACTGGATTACTTTCCATTCCATACTACTGCAATACATCAACTACTTAACAACAGTGTAAACTATTCCCTCATCCACTGGAAGTCCAACGCTGGTTATCTTAGCTGTGGCTCACATTCATGCCTAGCTTGTGTTTCAGACCTTGTTACATCCAGGGCCTTCTGCACTTTAGCCTGGACAGAGCCCAGCAGGTCTGCCCCCATCTTCTTGAGCAGCTGGGTGAGGAGGACAAAAAGCCAGTCCTGCAGGTCCTCCCTGTGTACTGTGACAAAGTCCACGAGAGTCTCCAGGAACATGCTGAACACCTGAGAACATGTGCACAGTGCAGCTTACTTTAAATCAACCCTATTAACGTGTTCTGTTTAGTCACATTTGGGTTCATGCCTGTGTTCATGCCTGGGTTCATGTATAGTGATATGGACTGAAAACAAAACTTACTCTCTGTTGTTAAAGCCACAGCAAGGCAGGTCATGCAACAAGAGACACTCCATTAGTAACAAATCAGTCACAGCACACACATACTGTATATATTTCTACAGGAACTTATTCCTATGGTTCAGATGCCATGTATTTAAAGTCAAAACTGTGCCTGTTGCTTGATTTAGTAAAGTGTATCTTCTGTACCTTGCTGTGTGGATCTGCAAACATCCTTGTGAAGATTTCACAAAGTCTCTTGAGCTCCACTCGGCTGTAGTGACCAAAGAGCACCAAATACAAATCAGGCCTCAGTAGGAGGAGGAGTAGTACATTAAGATATTCACATTATTTCATTATATAAGGAGCTTGAGGATATAAATTTCTGTTAAAGCTTTGTTAGTAATAAAGGCCACAGTGGTTTAGCCCTTATAGTTCTATCACAGCCTCAATCCCACCTTAGTATTCTTTGGCTCTTGAGGAGATTCTGCAGGCCCAGCAGACCTTCCTTCCTCTCTGACCAGTTAGAGCTGGCGCAGTGGTTCAGGACCTCTGCCACGTCCTCTGTCTGGCGCAGGTAGTGCGGGATGCCTCCATTTCGTGAGCCGTATGAGCGCTCCGAGCAGGCGCTGGACGCGTCACTGTTGGCGTCGTCATCTGAGTACATGCCCGGTGACTCGTACCTCCGTCTCAAAGGCTTCCTCTGTGGAGAGAGAGAATAACATGAAAGACTCGTAAGATGCTGAGTATAATGACTAAATGTTATAAATGCCAAACTCTGACGAGAAATAAATGCAGCAGTGTTGGAAAAGTGGCATCGAGTAGGCATGCAGTTTTCCGTACTGTTTGATAAAACGTAAGACGTTTTGTTCTGCGGATGTGTTTTTAGGTTTCGATTCCTCAGTTGTAAAATGTCACAAATATTTGTTTCATTTAACCACGAAAGCTAGTCAGTCAAGCAGTGCCACATGTAAGCAAAGGTCCTGACAACGGATGCAGAGGGGGGCACTTCAAACAGTACATCATAATAAATGCCATGGACTTGCACAATGAGGTTCAACACATCAATACCACAATGTGAATAAAAAAAGATTTTTACTTGCATCTTTTGACATGTGATGGACATAAACATTCAGGGTAAGCCTAAATTAAAAGAAATGAATTCGTAAAAAAGGATGGGGATTGACGGGTGTCATGAGCCAATATAATGAGCCAAGCTGCTTTGTTGCTTTCTGAACTTGATTAGTGTGTGACAGCATGAATGTACAAACAGTATGTAAAATGACCAACTACCTTATTCCTGGAGTCTCCTAATAGCTGAAAGGGTAACAAACAACCGAGAGGGAAAGAGGAGAGAGGGGAGGTTTAAAGGGGGAGCAAGGACCAAGTACAATTCTTATGGCTATGCAAATAAAAAAACAGACAAGACTAAACATTTCAAATTTTCACTGCTTCAGATACTGTCAAAAACGTACACAATAATGAGGCTTGATAATAATGAAGGTAGTGTCATCTAAAAATATATTTTTCTTTACCCATCTTTACTCTTTTCATTTAATTGAATTCTATATTAGTGAATAGTCATAAAATTCTGAAATGAAAGGTTTAAGACTACAACGTGACAAAACTACATTCTGTGCACTTCATTTTCAAAATGAAAAATTTAAAAACATCCACTCAAACCCCCCTGACCCACGTATATGTAATATTGTCAAAGCACAATTACCACTGTGTAAAGTTGCCTCCAATTATGTGGTGTCATTTAGCAGAGACGTGGCACTTGTCCTACTACCCAACTCAGAGAGTGTAGTTTACTCATTTAGAACATTTACACTATGTTTGCTTCCTCGTGCTCGCTTTAACACAACATTCTCATACACAACAGAACTAATCTGTCTTAATAACAACTTACCAGAGCATCTGCAACTGCTGCCTCCACCTCGGTGCCGGTGTTAAGAACCCTCATGGCGTTGACTGATGCTGAGATTCTCGCTTGGTGAATCAAACCATATCGATCTAGACAAGAAGCAGGAAAAGGAAAAAGGTTAAAGAAGAAATGAAGGATGATGGTGGCAACTGTAACTGAATAATCAAACCCAAAAGTAATTTTTCTAAAGTGACATAAAGAGAAAGTGACACACTTGATTATGAAGCAATTCATGAGGTGGATATACATAACCAACAACCAAAATTAAAAGCATGTTGCAGAAGAAAAACCCAAATAGAGGATGATCAGGCTGCTCTGGCAGAAAGCACAGGCATACAGTGCATTGCAGCTATGCTGTGTCCCTGGGTGATAGCCCCAATAACACTAAAGTGGAAAGAACACAAATACTGTATGAACTTATGGGTTAAAAATGAAAGGTTGACTAAACTAGATGACAGCATATATACCACACAGGCTCCTGCTGGGCAAAAAACAGAAACTTTTAAAATGTAAATCTACTTCATCTACAAGCAAACTGTCGGCCACTAATGAGACATGACTGAAAAATGAAAAGGCAACAAAAAAAACAGATAGCTACTGTACTGTAGCTAGGCGGAGACAGTAGACCAGAGGCCACAGATAATTCCACAAAAATCACAGCGAAAATGATATCACAGCGAAATTGATAAAAATCACAGCGAAAATCAAAAAAATCACAGGTAAAATGATAAAATCACAGCAAAATTTATAAAAAAAAATCACAGCTAAAATGAAAAAAATCACAGCAAAATTTATAAAAATCACAGCTAAAATGAAAAAATCACAGCGAAAATGATAAAATCACAGCGAAATTTATAAAAATCACAGCAAAAATGAAAAAATCACAGCAAAAATGATCTTCACAGCAAAAATGATAATCACAGCGAAAATGAATAATCATAGCTAAAAAAAAAAGGACTCAAAAAGGCACTAAAATGCAAATTGGGGATTAACTGACAAGCAGATGAAAGCATGATATTTTCCTTTACATGCTAAATGAATACTCCTCCTCTGATCTTACCTTTCCTTAACTAAAATACTCAGGAGGGAAAAAAAAGTAATGGAATGATGGATGCTGCCTACAGTCACATCAACGAACACAATCACAGCGGCATGCTGGTACGGTACAATACAGCCTCTAAGATAAGACACTTGAGGGGGGAACTGAGAGAGGCCTGAGAGCTCGGGAGGTCTGAGCATGCAGGTCACCTGACTGGCCGTGGGGGTCGGCTGTGGAGAGAGCGCTGGTTGAACGGGAGTGACGTCGGGAAGCTGTACAGGAGAGGTGGGCAACATCCAGACCGGAGGGGTTAGTGACACACACAGCTTCCAACGGTTCACCATCAACCTCTAATCTAATCTGACCCAGAAGCAGTTTTCACACTGCTGCACTGACAACACATTGTTTTAAAGAAAATCTTAATGGTTGGGTTGACATCCTCTTTTCTACAACAGGAGTCTTTTTGAAAACTGACGGGAAAGATGAATAAAAACCAGCTCATTATACATTTTAGTCAATCAAAACTTCTGATGGGGCTCAACTCTGCCTTTAGAGAGCTTCTGTCTCTGCAGTGTGAAAAGCTTGTACCTACAGTAGATGAATTACATTAAGATATGCAGTACAGTAATACAGGGGTGGCTAATTATTCATGTATGATATGGAAAATAAACAGCATGATGGTGAGGGAACGGTCAGTTCTCACAGTCAACTGGATGAGGTAGAAAAGGGCAGGTTTGCTTTTGAAAAGGGCAAAAACCAAGCACATAATGTTTCTGCAACTTGTGCTTTTTCCTTTATGTCCCTGATATCATGATGCAATCATGTCATTTATACTTTAAACCACCACCTAGGTACACCGGTTAATTCAGAAACAATTTAAAGACAAAAATTGCACTTTAATGAGTACTAAAATGTTAAATGATCGTCATTTGACATCTATGCCATTAAAGAAAAGCAAAGTCAAATCCAGCACCTACAGTAGAATCTTCCCTAAACCCAGAGAGACACAGTTAGTCCATGCACAGAGGACAGGTACAGGCAGAATAAGAACAGAACAACAGACAGTACATGTGTCGGGAGGCTGGTGTAAGCATCTCGTAAAGATTGTCCAGTTGGGATTCTCTGGGGTGAAACGGCTACTAGCTCAGCGGTACTCACCCAGAGGAGCGAAGCCCCGAGCGGGGCTGGTGTCGCGGCTGCTCTCGCGACTGGTGTCGCGACTACAACCTTGACTCATGCTGGGACGGGGAATGCGGCTCCGGGCTAGCGTGCGGTAGGGAAGAGCAGCGGGAAGAAGAGCTTTACCACACAGGCTGGCTGTCAGGACAACATGTTAGGCGGGAATGTCAGTGTGTATTCATGGTGGGGGGGGGGGACTTTCAGAGATATGAAAAATTAGAAGAATAGAGGTTGCAAGAGAAGAAGACTTGAAAGTGTAAAGTCTGGCAGGCAATATGCTGGGCAACAATGTGACAAGTTATGAAGTGAGCAAATAAACTAGCAACTGGACTCTTCTAAAAGCCTCGTTTCTGATGCTGCTAAAAGGGGATTGGTCTTAAGAGGAGGGGCTATAAGATCATAACTAACCAAAAGGTTTATTCCCTTCCCATCATCATGATCATCAACTTTAATGGCAATTTGTCCTTTAGTTTGAGACCTTTTGTGTATGAATTCATCTATTTTGTATTCAAATATTCAAAGGTTTCATCCTCTAAGGAGAACAAATGTGCTTAGAAGAATTCACAGAAATCACAGTTGGATGTGTCTTTCAAATAAATACACATTTTGCCCTGATGGTGCTCTTACACAGGACTTTGGGCAGTTACCAAAATGATTAGAAATGATCTGCTGGGGACTGCAAAACTAACTCTGTCAAACAGTGTAGGATCTAGTGAGAGAGTTGGTCAAACAGCACACTACTAGTAAAGGTTAGATAGTCTGGACACTCCAAAGAACAACTCAAGCTTTTAACTGGGAAAAATTAGATCCATAAAAAAAGTTATTAAGTTAGGTACTACAAATATGACAATAATTAAATAAAGTTGTGTTAAAAACAAGAAGAACAAACTAAACAGCATCTCCTAATATGAGACACACCTATAAGAGCAAATGAAATACAGATGAGGGATCTGCAACATTCAACAATATCTTGTTACTGGAAATACACTTCAGTGACTTCAATTCTGCAAAGAGCAGTCAGCAGCCAAATCATTCTTGACTGAACTTCTCTGTATCTGTATATTTAACCTTTTTTTTACCATCAGGCAAACACAGTATGCCTTCATGCTGACTACAGGAACTCCCATAAACAAAAATCTGAATTAAAAAATCTATTAGAGGAGCATGTAAAGTTGAATTGAATTGAATGTACAATACAGCATGTTACTAGCCAGTGTTTGGCTCAATGCGGAGTGTTGTCTAGCAAGCTATACTAAAAAAAAATACAGGAGTAAGCTGTGACGTCTAAAAGCTTCACAGTACTTTGCTATTCCAGACTCCACACAAACAGTAGAGAACCACAACAGCTTATTTCTAAAGAGATCCTGGGCTTACCGAGGCCCAGTCGGTTGGGGCTGGTCTCACGGCTGCAGCCCTGACTGCGAGGGATCCTGCTGCGCTTGTCAGCTGGCGTGGTGGAGGCCGACGCTGTGGCTCGAGGGATCCGGCCGTAGCTGCTGTGGCCGAGCAGCTTGCCTGGGGAGCTGGAGCGACTGCCGGCTGTTGGGTGGGGCAAACAAATACAAAGAATATTTATGGTAGCTAGACAATATTCAGAGAGTGTAAGAAACAGCTTAAAATTCCACAGCACAACACCCCTGTCAACAGATCCAATGCTGTGGGGACAGTGCAGAAACATAAAAAATAATGTAACATAATGTCTTCTTCTATTGGTATTAACCTCAGTCAAAGTATGTACTTCATGGTTTTAGTTGTTTCTGAAGGTAAATGAAAACTATTTTAGTGCAAACAGAAACAGGAAAAAAACCTTGGCAGAAAAGTATTTTAGGATATTTGAAAAACAGAAGTCTACACACACACACACACACACAATGTGAGGGGTTAGATCCACTTTGTAGCTAACTGCGCTGTGGGGAAGACATTTACTGTGGCACTAGTCACCCGTGGGAACATTCAATGCTTCAACAGTGAAAAACAAAGACAAAAAAATGGTTGACATTTCCAACTCCAAACTGTGGGGGGAAAAGTAATCACAAAGAAAAATGTGGATGTAATAAGTGGAGCATGCTTCTACTATATGAGGTGAAAGAAATGAAAAAGGCTAAAGGAATGGGATGACGTGCAAAGCTCTGGGTGCTAAGAGCATGAGGCTTCTGGCTTGTGACTGGATGAAGCTGAGGCCTTACCACTGATGGGATTGGCTGATCTGGATCCTGGGTGATGGAAGCAATAGGCAGGACAGGGTGGAGAACAGTCAAAATGAGACAGAAGAGGGTTATGCTTATTGATTTTACCCAGCATGCACTTAGGACAGTTGTGAACATGTTAGCTGTGCACTGATCAACAATATACAGCCACATACATAAGTATTTGGACAGTGACACTATTTTCATCAAAATATTGTGTGAACAGTATAGGAACATAACTGGACAACTGGCTGCTCAGCTCTCCATCATCCTGCTGACCACGAAGCAGACGACAACACGAGAAGGAAAAAAAAAATATATAAAGCATGTTTTTAAATATTTAAGATATCTTTTTTTAAAACTGTCAGACTACACTTTTAGCACTTCTTGATTGTTTCATTTCAAATCCATTGTGGTGACGTATTGAGCCAAAAGGATGTCAACTCTGTCAGCGTCCAAATACTTAACTAGCCTGACTGTATAGAGATACAATAGCACACAACATATACTGTACGGTTAATTTCAAACACAAGCGCACATATTGTGCATGCATATTGGCACACACACACACAAATACACAAGATTTGTGAATGACTGACAGTGTTCTTCATGGTGCTGTAGTGCATGAGACACATTAAACATACTGAGGAAACAGCGAGACGTCCAGTATGATCTCAAAGCCAACGAGGGCAAAGGTCATAACTGAGAGCTTGGTTTGAACATACATATTGTAGAATAGTGGTATTTCTGAATGTGTAGAATGTGACTGAAGAGGTTCTGACTCTGATTTAAATTTAATTTCATCGTATGAGAGCATGTGTGGAGTGTGTGTACATACGCTGAGACTGGGAGACCACTTTAGCTCGGCTGCGGCCCCTACTGTCCACCACTGAGGTACTGGCCCCGCCCACGCTGCCGGAACTTTGTCTCCTGGTACGAACACGACCTGGACAACAAGGGAAAGTACAAGACAGGGGAGGGAAGAGAGGCAGAGGAAGTTTAAGTCACTTGAATTACCTACAAGTTCTCATCCCAACCCTGGACAGAGACACTGGGGAGACAAAATGAAGACCTGGGTGTGGGGATAAAGCCCCTCTGAAAAGATGAAGGGGAAAACAGACAAACCTGGGTCCATTAGTATTTGCAAATAGTTCTCAACATTCATTTTGAGCTGAGTTCATCATGGCTGTGGTCTGACCTGCGACCACAGTTATGCTAGTGGCCTGCTAGCACAAAAGTTAAGTGACATAAGTTTTTGTGTCATATCCCACTTTTGTGCCTGTAAGAGCTAAAACACGCAACGAGAAATATTGGCAAACTTTCTGACCCAGGTCCGAAAAAAGACACACAAACACTAAATAATATTATATAATAGTCCTCCAACATCCTCATACTACACACTTCTTACAACGAGGAGGAAAATATTCCATATTAAAACACATCTATCCGTTTTGTTAGCCTTCTTAATTCAAACCTACTTGCAGGCTACAACTGTAGCTTCAGGCTAGATGTTCCCATTCATTTAAGTAAGAAATGCTAACTACGCTAACAAGTTGTTTTTGAAACATGAACTGCAACTGTTTCTACAAATTGAAATTAGAGTAAATCCCACGTCAAAATTCAGATTTTAGTCAAAGTACAGACATGTTCAATTTTTTCTTACTTAAAGTTTGGGTCATCTGATAGAAAAGCTGATTTTTTCTCTGTTTAAAGTATCTACTATAGGTTTAAGTACCATCATCTTCTTCAGTGTACAGCAAAAACAAATCAATTGGCTTTGCTGTTCCAATACTTTTCAAGGAGACTGTAGCTCCCACACGTTCTTTCTAAGCTTACTTGCAAAAGCCCATTGTAAAAATGTGATAAAAATGAGCTAATCTCACGTAGATTAAAGCATTACTCTGATTACACTATGTGAAATGATCTCCTAACACTTTCATCAAGATTTACTACAGTATTATTTACACTGACTCCATACATTCTCCCAAAATAAAACTGTGGACAAATGTCTTTTGTTCAGATCAGAAAAATGGACCACTAGCTGACTTAAGGTGCGAATGGCTAAATCACCTTAAAGATTATGTAGTATGAAACCCATAGTATTACTGCAAATAAATAACATTTTACACCACATCATATACAAAATACATTGTTCAAACACTTAAAATGCTAAATGTGGCATCCATTTGGTCCAAACTTTCAGTGCTTCGTCCTTTACAGTGACACGTTAATTTCTGTGAAGGAAGAAAGAAGAAAACAAGCTTCTCTATCAACTAAAAACCAACCCTATTCTAAATAATCCTACAGTATGAAGAGTGATGTCAGACTGGATCACTGTGTAAGTATCAGAGCTGATGGATACAGTTGTTAGGGTTACAGTAGGAAGAGGAAATCCATGCAGACAGTCCATGCAAAGTTCCACGTAGGATAAAGAGAGGAGAAGAGGGCACAGATGGAGAGAGGAAGGGATGTAAACATGTAGCCTGTGACAGAAAAGACACAATCAAACGTCAACACTTTCTTGAATTTGCACACAGACACACAAGTCTTACCATTACTTTTACCAGGAGTGCCATCTTTTGGGCATTTAAGAAAGGCGGTGCAGCAGCAAGTGGGAGGAGAGGCACAGAGGAAGACATTAGTAGTAATTGAAGCAGGAACAGGAGTGAGTGGGTGAGCAAGGGGCCTCATCATCATTAGTAATGGTCATTACTGAACCTTAGAGAAAAGCAGAGGGGAGCGAAGTTTCTGCATGGGAAAAAGATTACTGAAACTGTCATATTTATTGGTGTGGGATGGCTTAAGCATCTCCCATTACCTTGAAAAAGTGTCAGGGGTTTTCCTCACACTTGTGCTTTTCAGCCTCATCACATAATTTTTTCTCAAAGTGTGAGGATTTAAACAGTTCCTGCTGACAGAACAGTCTAATGACAACCTCACTAGTCATTAATAATCCCTGTCAGGTCCATAAAAGCCACTGACTACACTAGCAATGTTTTAATACTTAATGGTGACAGGATACTTTGAAGAGTGATCACCTGAGTGGGTGTCTGGAGAAGGATACTGACTCATTCCTGACTAATCTCTTCAAAGTGTTTATTCTGATGGGTTCTGTCTTCTCCCAAATTAGTGCTTCCAGTTTGTATTCAAACTTGGATTACAGACGTTCTTTCTGTCCTCAATGTGTGTACAAACAGGAGATGGTGACTGATGAATTACCTAAGGAGGCGTAGGATCCTGGGGGCAGGGCGGCTGCAGAGCTGAAAGGTGACGAGGCAGGGACGGTGGACAGCCGTGACTTGGCATTGGAGGTGGCGTTTACGTCGATGTCGCTGCGGGAACGCTGGAGGGGCCCTGGTGTAGTAGGCGCCCTGGTGCTCACCAGTTTACCTGAAACATAACAGAGATGTGCAGTCAAACTCATTCAGCTGAGTTTATTTTACCTGCCTGATGAATTCTAGATATCTGCTTCTTCACCAGTGTACAACAAGAACTGTTCATATTACGCTCTGCACATTATTTCTGCACATGCACTACATAATCATGTACAATTACACACAAATGTACATGTGTACAGATTTTATAGTACATATAGTATAAGTACCCTACATTTTAGAATGTATATTTTTCATTAGTAATGTAAAATAATTCTCTCTTACGTCTTTTGAGTGTTTCCCAATAGTATCTCATCTCATCTTAATCACTGAGCTACAGACTAGTGCTGTTGGGGGAAGTATGGATATTACTCCTAACTACTTACTAACTACTACCTTCACCACATGTCTGCCTGGGTTTACACAAATCCCCACCTCAAGAGACAGAACAGAAAGAGACTTACTCCTTGTTATGCTCCCTCCAATCACACTCTTCACAGACAATGGACGGCTGAAGAAAAAAAAAAGAATAGCACGACAACTTTTAGACTTATAGACCAATTAGTGTAACATGGAATTTATGTTAAAATGAATTGACTCTGCATCGGAGAGCACTTTAAATAAAATAAGAATTTTGTACAGTATGTTCTTAGAGCTCAAGCTGACACACACAGGTGACATCCAACAGCTGCGGTCCTGATGTACTGAGGTTAATAGTTCACATCTCCACAGGGAATCTATAAACTAGATAAAATGATGCCAATCAATCCTGGAGCGTGAGAGTCATGCACACAGCATGTGACTCTCCCGTCTGCTGGCCATCTGACAATAACTGCACTGTTCTTACAATCACATTCATTAAGACAAGCTGTATGCATTAGTGTTTCCTCCAGCAGCAAACAGATGCTCAAACCCCTCAAGAACAGAGGAAAAGGTGGAAGGTGGGACACAGAACGTACAGTGAACAAGATATGGAACAACTGGAATAAGCATGGGAACCTAACACAGGACAGAGTAAGGATAACAAAAAATGAAGCAGTGTGGTTCTTACTTCAGACTCTCCTGTGACGACGACGAAGAGCGGTCAGACTGGGGTAGAGACACGATGCTGTCAGAGCTCTTCAGGTGAGACTGGAGGGCCTTCTGATAGGTGGACTCCAGCGCTTGGAACAGATGCTCCGCCTCTCGACTGTAGTGACCATGGAAACCCCAGTAGCACCTATAGGTGAGGGACGAGGAAAGGCAGAGGGCAAGATGAAGACAGAAGACTTTACAGTGTAGCCAGGGAAGAAAGTAAATACTTTTTTTTTTTTGTCATGTCAAGATTCACCAGGAAACCAAACGTTTTTCAGTTAAAATCCCTAAAAAGACACTTACTTTCTTGCAATGGATCTGGCCTCAGAGTCAGCATCGTGTATGCCTTTCTTGATGGTCTCAGTCAGAACAGCCACATGCCTGGGATAGTATGGGAACATGGTGATGGTTAACTTACAGGTGCATTACCTCTGTGTCCTTTAACTTCAAAGTGGTACAGACTTAAATCTCTCAAACTATTTCTTTCCTCTTTCTCCTTTTCTGCCTCATCCAGTTTTATCCCTCTGGTGGTCCATAGGGAATGTGGCCACCCACAAGATTTTCCACACGCTTTTTAAAGTCTCTGTGGTGGTTGTCATGGTTACACAGATGGAAAGTTGCCTTATCGCTCTCCGGTGATGACAGCTCTCTGAGGACTCATCAATTTAATGCGCCTCATCGGTGGCGTGCTGAGCCAGTGCTTAGCCAACTCAAATGTTAGCGAACTCAATCATCACGTGAGAGGAGGGAGGAGAGGAACAAGATGCATCTACCCCAAATATAAATCACCCTATCCACACACACACACGTTTGCAAAAACAGCAGAGAGAAGCAACTTACCTTTCCAGTGTATTGGTGTGCCACTCTTGTAACATGAGGTCTAGGAACTCATAACAGCGTCTGGAGAGGGAACAAAGGTATATTTCTTTAGCGTGCAACACCCTGACATCAGACATTGAACAGCGGAACAAAAAACCTGTATCTGGAATCAGTTCTAATATCGCTACAACAAAAGGCCACAAAATACAAAAAAAGCTCTTTATTACTACTATTGACAAACTATGACATCATGCTAATTGAAGCAATAGTGAGTCAAAATAATACATCATTTATGAGACACTGACATGGAAGACTGGTAGAATGGACGGGCATTTTTTTCAAGAATTGGTATCAGCTTAAATGAAGCCAATTCCAGTCTGCCCCTTTCTTTCCTGAACTCTGATGTGTTCTGTCTATCTCAACCTGCTTGTCTTGCGGCGCTGCTCTTTGGACACCGGTAACACAGTGAGTTCAGTTGGCAAAATGCATGGATACGCTAGACTCTGATGTGCTGAATCATTAGCAAATACAAAAAGCATTCCGCTAACACCTTCTGATTTGTAACCAGTGCTGACCATTGCACTTGCCTAATTACTGATTAGAATGAGAAACATTGCAGCACCAGGTCATTCCTTCTGTCACTAATTAAGGTATTAGTTGGTTAAAGTGCTCTCTGTAGCCAGAGTAGGCCAAAGATTGTTTATAAAGGAGGATACTCCACTCCAACACTGCTTCTCAACCTCAACTGAACTGACTGTTCCTGTAGTTCATGTGTTCTTTTAATGCCTGTTCTGTCGAAATGAGTTTCCCCTTGGCTGCCTTAACCTGAACCTAAGCTTATCCTTCAGACGGGAAGCACAATGTGACGGAGAAAATCCAATGGAGTGATACGTCTTGGTGGATCACATTCTATCAATTTTTCCAAGTCACATTCTTTACAGTTATTCTTTCATTCATACACAGTATAAATTATTAAAGCCAATACATTTTATTTTAAAATTTTGAAACAGAAGTAGCTCATGAAAAATAGTGTGTCAGGTTAAGTAAGATGCAGCTGTTATTTCATTGTATTCAAACTATATGTATCAGATCAAACGTGGATTGGCATATAGATCAACAAAAAAGGCATTGGAACACTATGACCCTAGAAAACAAACCAGCGCTTGAAATTCATTAAAAGCGTAAGCGTTTTATGTAATAGCAGTATTAAAGTCCTCTTACCGTCTGACTGCTACTGATTTGGAGGTGCAGTTACTAGTGATGATGGGGATGAGACGTGGGTAGTGTGTGTGCTGGAGGAGAAAGACAAAAAGGTAGATTGGATTTTACAAAGGATTTCTTTATTTCTTATTGAATTATAAATTAACTGCCTATTAAAATGTACAGTAAATACAATAACACTGTTGTGTTACCCTGAGGATGAGGCGGATGGCGGCCATTCCAGACGTGGCTATGACTTTGGCACTGTTGGGCACGAGGTTCAGCAGTGTGGGCATGACACTCTCTGCTCCATGGTCAAACTTGTTACCCAGAATTGATGACAAATGTCTGGCAGTGGGAGAAAGAAAAGAAAGGACATTGTGTTGAAGATGAAGCTTAAACACGATCACGTTTTAAGGATCCATTCATGATAGTGCTGGATAATTATGAAAAATAAGGATGAGGTTGGCAGGTGTGTAAAAAGTAGTAGTAGTTGTCTTTTATTGGAAAAAAAGTAAGAAATTGCAGAGAAGAAAGCAAAATTCATCAATGTACTCTATCTAGGTTGTAATTGTCTATGAAAATTAAGCTTCAGTGTTTGATCTACCGCAGGCACAGAATGTCTGTGCTGGACTCAGATGTAAGTTGTGATGGTTTGAATGGACGACAGGATCCATGTAGCTCTCATCTATTCATCAACTCACTGCTCTTTCAGTGCGTCTCCATTCTGTTCCACCTCATCAGGATTGTATTAACATTTGGATGACGGATGTTTTTGGGAGGAAAGCACCGAGCTCATTTCATACCCAAGCAGGCATCATTTTCATTAGCTTAAGTATGCGGAAAGAAGATGTTTCAGCGTGCCATTTTCCTGCCACAGTGTAATCAGTTACAGAGTCCAGTTAATATCACAGCTGCCAATCACACATATTACAGCCTCTTAGCAGAGAAACCGACACTGATTCATCATAATTTATTACTAAGTTAACCTGTATTTTAGGGTTGTGCTGATTTTAAATGAGTCAATCTTGACGTGGAACAAACACTCCAGTACCTTGGTACCATCCTTTACTTTATTAATGCCACATTTTCTTGAATGATCAAGGCAAAACAAACTCTGTGCTCTTCTCATTATTTAAGAAATTGAAGTAACAGACAATTAGATAATAGAGTAAACTATATATTAAAGATCTTATAAAGTGAACCATTCCATAACATTTCACAATCTTGGTGACACAGTGCACCCTCCACAGTTTAGGATCTCACCCCAGCGTGATGCAGGCCTCGCGGACCACCTGGGAGCGCAGATCTTTAGCTGACAGTTTAAAGGGAGCCTCCAGGTGACGCAGCTGCTGAGGGAAACCCTCATAGTCAGTGGCTCCAGCCAGCACGAGGGAACGGACCTTCTTCAGCTGGAGATGAAGAAAGAAGGAAGAGAAGGAGAATGAGACAAATTCATATTTTTGTGTGTGAGAGAGCTGATTGCTGAGACTTACTGCGACCACTCGGTGCTCCCAGTCTTGTTTGTCATCAGACAGCACCTCTCTGATCTTGGTCATCTGCTCCTCTAGCTCTCTGTTCGAGTAGATCTGGACACATAAAGACGTCAAGTGTGACCTTTGATCATAATGTTCAGATGTTGCATAGATGTAAAGCTTCAGATTCTGTCTCCATTTGTGCTACATTTCACAACTTATAATAACAAGGGTGTGCATCAATCCCAGCTGCTCTGTGAGGTTGTGAGACACAGTGGTCCTCTGAGTTAAATGCTAACGCCTCCATGCTAACACGCTTGCACAGACAATGACCAATTGAAGCATGATGTCTGTGTTCACTCTTTTATCTTTTATCTAGGGTGTTTAAGGGTATACTAACATGTACTAAATACAGCTGTCATTAGTTTAGTAGGAATTTGGTCAAAAAGTACTGGAATGACAAAAATAAGATGATCACTAAAATGATTACAATTTACCCTGAGAATATCTGCACCAAATTCAATGGCCACCCATTCAGTTGTTGTAGCAATATGTCCATAAAATCAAGCATCTCAACCTCGACATGGTACATCTCATTACAGAAGTTAGTAGGATGTATCATCTGGGGACCATGAATATCTATTGTAAAGTACATGTACATCCATCCAGTGGTTGTTGAGATATTTCAGATTGAATTGGAGTAAATTATGAATAGGCAGGTTTTTCAATCCCTTAGAGCCATGATGCTCAAAACTAGACCACCACAAGTCATCTCATCTGAATTATAAAGTATTTCCAAAACTCTCATGACTTTTCCAGCAGAAATCAGACAACCTGTTACCAAAGCCAAGTAGAGGAGAGCAGAGTAGATTTGAGTCGAGCCGATACAGTGCAGTGGATAAATGCTAGAAGAGAGACTTTTTAACTGCATCCTTGACATCGAGAACACTGCACTCGGCGTACCTGGACTGAGGGCACATCTTCAAAGGCTTTAATGAAGTCCTCTTCGTCAACAGCGCCTGCTCCTGCTTCTTTAACTTTTAAAAATACACATGACATTTTAGAAGGCATTCAGCACCTCAACATCTTTAAAGAATGATCTCAACAGCACAAAAGGCATCAAGACACTGCTAAGTTGTAGTAATAGAAAAATTACTGTTACTAATGTCGAAAGTACTGTGAAGTAGACAGAGCTGTGTGCATCTGTGTGGACCCCTTCACTACCTGGAGCCTTAGCTGCGTTGGCTGAGCTTGGTCTTCTGACGGAGCTCATTACAGTCTTTCTGCCACTAGGGGGCGCTTTGGAGGACGATGAGGAGGAGGACCGGCCTCCATCCACAGAATCTTCATCCTCAAAGTTCTTATCTGCAACAACAGAGGAAGGAAAAGAAACTGAATAAGGTTATAGCTTATTTAATCCAGACAAAATGCTCATCAGGATGTGGGAAAATGTAAATGTTGTTCACATCATAGCTCTTACTTCTTGTAAGGATCAGTAAATCAAAACTGAATCATCTCAGAGACACCCACGTCCACCCTATCAGATCATTACTCTTCCTGGTAGGTTTAGGACCCATGGTAAAATGCATCTGCATCGTATGACCTCTGCCTGCCTCGGGGGAGAGTGCTAAGCAGTCAGTCTGTCAGGTTGTGTGTTCGTATCCATTCACCCATTATCTATCCACGCATCTGACTTTAATCTGGGTTGGCAGCCATGCATGAATACATGGCCCCCTGTCACCTGTCCAACGTGACCACTGATACGAAGGATTAGCCTGGAGCTGAGAGGGTGGTGTTGGGTGAGGCACAGCGACAACAGGAATGTTTGCACGGACAATGTTTGAGGACATGTAGAGAAATAGAATTCATATAAAAAACAAGCCATCAATCAGAAAGAATATGGTCCTGTACATAGACTTATAATAAAATGTGGTTTAGAAAAGAAGCTAAGCCCTTTTAGCTGTACATAAACACAGTTTTCATCAGTGGAGCCAGATGATATTAATTCATGTATGTAGAAAAATAAAGTAACACAATGATCAGGCTCATCCGCAAAACACAGCCCTGCTGCAAAGATCATCGCCATGACGCTGCATCTCTGACAGACAAAAAAATAGAGGAAGAGAGGGAGAGCAGGCAACAGGTTGAGAAGAGAGAAGGGACAGGCAGAGAAAGACGAGAAAGACTAAATACCAATAAAGACAGGAAGCAATACCCAGCGAGAAGAGAAAAAACAGGAGAGTGAGAAGGCATTTAGTCTTACGAGCGCAGATTTTCTTGCACACCAGCTTCCTCAGCATGTCTCTGCTGCACCCTCTAACACGCTCTCTCTTTGTCGCGAGGCATCTCTGTCCACAGGGTGCGTATGTGTGTGAGTGTGTGCCCCTATTGCACGCTGGGCTCTGACAAAGTGGATGAATAGCCATCCCTCAAGCCTTTCTTAGTTCAGTTATCAGTGTGAGTGTGTGTGTGTGTGTGTGTGTGTTGATGTACGGATGTGTGTGTCACAATGCCATCATGATGCTGTCTGTGTTTAGAGATACTAATGATGAAACAAGGGAGGGGTCTATTGTTGTGAGATCATTTCTCTGTATTTCCTCAGCACACTTAAAACACCAACGACAAAACATTGTTTGATGATCTGAATCATTTAAGTGTGACAAATAAGCTAAGTCAAAACTACTGTTTTTGTCACATGAATTATAAACCATAAAGTATGATCATCATCAAATACTAAACTAAAGCAATTAAGTGGCTAAAAAATAAGATGAACATAAGATGTACCTGGACTCCATCTTTTGGTTGCTACTTGCATATCATGCATGTCTGACTCACATCTGGTTTGTTGTTGAGCCATTTTTAAATACAGAGAAAGCTGGTTTCGTGTTTGTAGGCACATGTGAGACGCCCGTGTTACAAACATGCTGCCCCCTTTGCAGCTACAACTCGAGCACAAAGCACAACCCTGCCGCGCTTAGAGAAGCATTGATTACAGCTGACACTGACTCAAATGTCAAGGTGATTTCAGTATGTCTGGGGAGCGACTTGAGGTAACATGCAGTGATCAACTCAAACACAAATACATACTTTTATACAGAAAACTATTTGAACACATAGAAAATGGTGTATTGCAGCCAAAGCAGCTCATTAGCGCTGTCTGACGGGAAGGAAAGAGATGTTGGGCACCACTGACATCACCACTGGCTTTCTGAAAAGGGTTCATCACTGACAGCTTCACTGACAGAGTGTGGGCGATCCAGCACATGCAAAGTAGAACTGTTGAGATTATTGGCTGAATGAAAAATGTTTCTGTATGGGAGGATGACAATCCAAGGGGTAAACAAAAATTGTGGCCAATACTGATTTATGATTTTGGGAACTATTTCCAGTGAAAGCAGGCATAGACACAAACATGTACAGCCTGGTTGTGGAGTCAATAATGTCCTACCTATTATGCCCACTAGGTGTCACTATACACTGTGAACACACTCCAACACATTGAAGTGCTCCAAGTTGCTGAAGCTGCAGTAGAACTGCAGAGTCACCAATAATCTGTCCGTGAAGCACAGATTTATATAATAGAGAGGATTTTCTCTCCCCTCGCTCTACTCTTTAGAAAGTGAATAAAAAGCCCAAAGGCACAAAACATTTAGAAAAAGTTCTTTCTTAGAAAAGCTAAAAATGTTCTGTACTGCCTGACAGGGTGTGACAGAGAGAGTGGGGGTCTCTCTCAAACAGTCTCCCTTTGTCATTATCCCTCTGTCTCTTCAGTCTCGTTGTTTTCTCTTTCATTTTCTTCTCTCCCTCACTCTCTGCTTTTCTGCCTCCTCTTGCTTTACTCTGGCCACTCAGGGGAAACCTCAGGGCTTTCCCACCAGGCCCTGGGTTTCATCTGTCACAAAGGCCAGAGTTTAGTCAGCAGCCGGTGGTGTTGCATAAGACGCAGATGACTGGTGATCAGCGTTATGTCATAACAACAAAGATTGTCTTGTTTTGCTGACAAGCCAGAGAGGCCAGAGAACTAACCTTGTGGCTCCAAATCTGGATCAACAAAACCAAACATTTACCATCATCGCAGCACTTCGCCTTATGTCGTCTCATGCACCACAGGAACCATGTGAGTTTTGCTCCCTGACAACTCTTGCCCCAACCTGTCAGATATCTACGAGGGACCTCAGGGAAACATTTTGCTGACATGAGTCAACTGGTAACAAATTGACTTCATTGGTAATAATGTTGTAACACGACACCTTCTCTGATCTCAGTCTGAAAACATTTGGTTTTGCTCACGTGAAAGTCAAAAGGACAGGGGGGAATTTGAGCTGTGTTGAAAGCACCGTTTTAACTTAGTTAAAGAGTAATGGTTCAGAATAACTAAGAGGCTCCAAAAAAGGGAAAAGGTGTCAGAGGGCGAGCTTTGATGTGTTCGCCTATATCAGAAAACGCTGATTGATCTTCTAAAGTTCAACCTGTGCTGACAAGTGCTGCTCTGAAGCCTCAAAAGGCTCAATAGTGAAAATGCAAACTGTGTGTTTGAGAACAGACTTGACAAGTCCTGTGTGACAAAGCAGAGCATCTGTACCAGTGAGATTTGTAATTCTTCAGCATCATTGTTGATGAAAAGTTTTCATAGAAAATTTTAAAAATGTAGTCACAGCCAATCAGAGTGATCTCTCTCACTGATGTGTCCATGACCAATTAAACATGCTGAACTGGCTGAAAAAACAGTGATGAGGGGGGTCTGGCTAGTGCTGAAGGTGCAGCCACACCACAAAAACTAGTGCGACAGCAACAGCAGCAACAGCTGGCTTTTTAGACGGTTCCATGTGCCAGCCAGGCACACTCACTAGTCCAACCAGCACTCGATGAAAACTTCAGCTGTTGCACTGTTTTAGCAGGACCACAAAAATGACCAACCAACCATCTTATCACAGTTTCAGTTTGTGTATGAAAAAATGTGATGTTTCGGACATGCAAGTGAAGGAAAAAGGCCATTCAGTGTGGGAGTGATGTTATCACTGTAAACAGGCTGAACAGAAACACATCCAGCTTGTTCTTAGGACGGTGATTTATAATCAACTAAAGAAAGGAAGAATGTGGCCCTGTAAGTCCACCAGTCTCTTATTCCCATAAGCTAACTGCTGATTTTCTTGTTGACTTGCCTTGATTAGGGCAGAATATTTGGACTCTAATACAGACTTTCATAAGATCATAAGCTGTAGTTGACCTGGAACCACTCTTGTACACGAGCTGCTCCAGTTAACACTGAGGATTTTGAGCTGAAATAAAACTGCTGGATACTGTTCCATTTTGTTTTTTTTAGCAGTGTTGGTATTATGTTTAATCATTTCAAAAAGCTGCTAGGTAAACACAGCAGACAATCCAAGAAGCTTGTGTGGAATCAAATCTGGGAACTTAAACCTGCTCACGCCAGCTCAGCTCCCAACCAGTGACGCTGTGTTTTTTCTCAGCAACTTGTACAGATATTCAGAGTAGTTGGCATAGATAACCCCCTAAGCTGTGTGCTGGCAGAGGGGCCACTGCTACTGCCGTCTCTCATTGTGTCCATCAAAGTCTGTCTTTAACACAGAGTCACAGGGACAGAGGGCTGTTTGCCCATTTTACTTTGCAGCGACCATAAGGAAGACAATCGCCTCATTTAGAGGACTGGTCACAGTTTATTCTCTCATCTTGTCCAGCTCCATCAACTCTCTAACTCCCCGCTCCCCTACCCACCCTGCAGTGAACTGAAACTCACTATAGCCACTAACTTTCCCAGGTAGTTGCTCCTCAAAAGAAATCCTTAACGCATCACGATTAACATACAGTTAAAAACACCAAACATACAGTACAAACTGTGTTTCTTCTTTTTTAAAGACAGAGCTTCCTCCACATTGTGCAGCTGCCAATAGCAGCAAATACACAGGCTCAAGCACTCACACTCGCACACTCACACGCACAATGCACACACGCATAAGAAAACACATTAAGCTCTTTGCAAAGCTGTGCGCTCACTCTTTCAGCCTGTGCGCGCTGATCAAAGGGCTTCCTTGGATTCCTTCTTCTGTATTCATCCCTCCTTTCTTCTGTTCGCCCACTGCTTTTAACTATTTCATACATGGTGCCACACATAACACTACACACGCACACACACACACAGACAAATACACACGTATGCACACTGTGCTCAAGCACCCACGCAGACACAGTGGTACTTGTGTCGTCCCAAATCCACGAGACTGGCAAACCTAGCTGGCAAGTTTTATAATCCCACAACCATTTTTTTTACCTTTACAGCTCCAAAGAAGCCTGTCACTTCCTCTTTTATACATTTTGTAAAATGGTAGGACAGGTGTGCCACTGTAACTACCGAAACCCGCTGACATGATGGGGCAGAAGGTGACCACAGTTGGCTGCTCATCACAGCTCAGCTCTGGGGAAACGACAGACTTGCAGTGTAGGCAACAGTAATGTAACATGTAACAGCACGGTACTGATGGCAGATAGAGCCTTCACACAAAAACTCTCAGGGAATCGGACAATTGCAAAGGCCTTGTGACCATGCTGAAGAAACTGTGGACTCAATGGTTGATGTGCCATAGTTAACAATCAACAATCCAATATTCACAGTTTTCTGTTTTTTTAAGAAGTGGCTGCTAGCCAACTGTCTGCCTGTGGTTATAAATACCACCAGCTTGTATTATGCATTGATTTGCTATAAATGGGTCAATACAGAACTAAACTGAGCCACAGAAACATGAACACACTGCCACAGACTGTCCGTCCCTGTAAGAATCCATTCCTTATAGACACTAGTGAAATATATACACTACCAGTCAAAAGTTTGGACACACAGAAATGAGCATGTTTGTGAAAGAAAAGCAGATTTCATAACATCAAATTGATCAGAATGAATGTGTAGACATTGTTC
>JAUMHL010000014.1:20118206-20134822 GCA_032362345.1 Sandelia bainsii
TTAACCCCTGCTATTGAGATACACATACTTTTTAACGTTGTTCTAACACTATGCATTTTTAAATTCAGTCTCCCTCTCAAGTTATATCTCCCTACTCTCTCTGTAAACACTTTCTGTATTTTATTTGGAAGTAAGTTATTTCTTGCTTTATATATTATTTGTGCTGTTTTAAATTGACCTGGGAGTCTGGGAATTTTATAGCTTACATTTTTATAAAGAGTTAATTTGATTGGTCCTTATATCCTGCATTATTTATCTCATAATTTGTTTATTTGTCTCATAGCACTTTTCTGTATTATATTTATTGTTTGTGTTTTACTTTTGTATGTGTTTCCCCAGACCTCTACACAATAACTCAGATATGGTAGTAGTAATGAACAGTATAATGTATAAAGTTTCTGATTGAAGATATGCTTTGTTTTCCCCAGGACGGCAATGCCCCGTGCCAACTTCCCCCTAATATATTTTATGTGTGGTTTCCAACAGATTTTGTTGTCTAAGATCACACCAAGAAATTTTATTTAATTTACTCTTTCTATATTCACATTATCAATATATATTTCTACTTCTGTATTCCTCTTTTGGTTTCCAAATAACATAAATTTTGTTTTATCTAAATTTAATGATTATTTATTTATATCAAACCATTTTTTTTATTAGATTTAATTCCTTTGTGATCATCTCCAAAACCTGTCGCAATTCCACACCAGAACAAAAGATATTTGTATCATCTGCAAATAATACAAATTTTAATATCTGTGATACTCTGCAAATGTCATTTATATACATAATAAAGATTTTTGGCCCTAATATTGATTCTTGAGGTACTCTGCATGCAATATTCATCAATTTAGATTTATACTGGTTTATTTGTACAAATTGTTGCCTGTTCATTATATAGCTTTTTATCCAGTCCAAAACCAAACCCCTGAAACCATACTTCTCCATTTTCGTTATCAATGTGTCATGATTGACAGTGTCAAATGCTTTCTTTAGATCCAAAAACACTCCAAGTGCATACTTCTTATTATCAGTACATTCTGTTATTTCTTCTATTAAGTCAGTCAATGCCAATGCTGTTGATCTGTTATTTCTGAATCCATACTGGCTATCTGCCCGCAAATTGTGTTTCTCAACAAAACTGTCAAATCGTTTTATAAAGAGTTTTTCTAATATTTTAGAGAACTGGGAAAGTATTGACACTGGCCTACAATTTGTAAAGTGATGCTTATCTCCTGTTTTGTAAATGGGAATAACTTTTGCTACTTTCATCTTTTGTGGAAATACCCCAGTTTGAAAAGACAAGTTAAAGATAAAAGTTAATGGTTTTACAATGCCATCAGTAACGCTCTTCACTGTTACCATATCAATATCATTCCAGTCTGTACTGGTTTTATTCTTAAATCCACTAACAATGTCATAGATTTCTTTCTCATCCACTGCTCTTAGAAACACTGAGCTATTATTTCTTTTAACATAATCTGCAGCATCCATTTCTATCTCGTCAACCTTTAATTCCTCTTCCAGTTTTGGTCCTATATTTATGAAGAATTCATTGAATCCATGTACTACTTCATTCATGTCTTTAATAGTGTTTTTATTTTCTATAAAATACTGAGGATAATTATTGTTCCTCTTTCTATTTTTGATTATACTATTAATACATTCCACGTACCTTTTGTGTTATTTTTATTATCTTCTAACTTATTTATAAAATATTCTCTTTTACAAGTTCTCATTATATTAGTTAGCTTGTTTTTATATTTATTTTCTGCTTCTGTAGTTCTATTTTTTAGGAACTCATGATATAGGGTGTTCTTTTTTTTGCTGGCATTTTGTAGTCCTTTAGTCATCCATGGTCTTCCTGTATAGTTGTGTTTCCTGTTATTTTTAACCACTGGGCAGTTTTTATCAACTAATGTTTTAAATGTCCTTAAAAATGTTTCATACGCTTTATTAACTTCATTTTGTTCATATACAATATTCCAATCTTGCTTTAGTAGTTCATTTTTAAGAATATTAAATGTCTTCTCTGTTCTAATTCTTTTGTATATAATACTGTTTTCCTCTCCGTTATCTTCATAGTGACAATTATAAGACGCAAAAACTGGTAGATGATCACTTATATCATTGATTAATAACCCACATTTTATATTCTCTTCCATTATATTTGTAAATATGTTATCTATTAATGTAGCACAATGTGATGTTATTCTAGTTGGTCTTGTTATCAGGGGAAATAGACCCGTGCTATACATGGTATCCCTAAATTCATCTGTATTTTTATTACGGTTTGGATTCAACAAGTCAATATTAAAGTCCCCACAAATAAACATCCCTTTCTGGTTTAAATTAGTAAATAACTCCTCCATACTTTTGTTAAAGATCTCGATCTTAGATCCTGGTGTTCTGTATATACAACTAACAATTATGTTTTTCTTTCTTTCCATACTAATTTCAACTGTTATGCATTCCATCACTCCATCAATAATAGTCGTCATCCTTTCCATTTTTTTGTAATTTAGATTTTTATCAATATACAGTGCCACCCCACCTCCTTTTTTATTCATTCTATCTACATGAAGGAATTCATATCCATATAATTCAAAATCTTCTTTTTCTGGGGTTATCCAGGTCTCTGATATGGCTTTCTCATTGAATGGTCATTTAAAATGTCTTATATATTCCTTAATGGATTGAAAATTTGCATATAGACTTCTACTATTGAAGGGAACCATTGTTATACTATTTTCTACCTTTATGTTCATATTATATTGTTCATCTGTGTAATAAGTGCAGTAATTTATCATATTGTTAAAGAAATTATAATCAGGGTCTATATTACTATCATACTCCATTATCCTATTATCTGTATGGCTTGTAATATGCAAGTTGTCAGACATCTATGTTGGTTGTAATATTTAGATTATTTCACATCATCCCACATCTTTTCAAAAACAGCATTCATAATACTTATGAATTAGTTAATTTACATTAATACACAATCAGTTATGCATTTACTATTACTGTGCTACGTTTTACACATGCTATTATCGTTTTACAGCATATTATTATAAACTAGACAATAGTAGTTTGTGTTAAAGAGAAAAAAAAGAAAAAAGTAAGATCCTGCATTCTTTTCCTAAGACAGGGGTGGTCAGTCCTGGTCCTCGAGGGCCATTGTCCTGCTCGTTTTCCCAACCATACCTGCACTTACATCTTCTGATTTGCTGAAAACACCTAATCCAAGTAATGAGCAGGGGGTGAGGCAGAGACAGCTGGAAAACAAGCAGGACAGTGGAACCAGGGTTGGTGTGACAGAGCAGGATGGTAAAGACAGACAGGTGAGATGGAGGCAGATGATCCACTGTGGCGACCTCTAAGCAGCCGGAAGAAGAGGAAGAATTTTCTGCCGTTTTTGTTCAGTATCTGCCGGACTTATTTGTGTGTTACGTATGTTTGAGAAAAGTGCGTCACAACATCGTTTCACACACAGTCTCCATCCCAGCGGGTGACTTCACGTCGAGTGCTGCGCGTGCACTGACACAGTTATTGTATGCTAGCTCACGTTAACGTTACAATAACCGCCGCTTTCTGCCGGTGTTCTGTAACATTCCGCGGTAACTCGACGCTCCTTTTCTCTGTGCTGTGGCTTAAGTTACTGTTACGCTCTTCTATCAAAATACATTAGGGCAGCGTATCTAAACAAGGTAACGTTAGTAAAAACTCACAAAACACCGGGTCTCGTTTATCGAGTAACCACTTTTTAAACAACTAACTACTGAACTCAATGGAAGTAACGTTACTAAGGTTATGGCTCACTGTTATTTGTATCTGCTAAAATAACTACTACAATTTTGGTCATTATAAAAGCTGCTGCTGCTGTCAGTGCTGAACTGAGTCACAACTCAGCTGATAACACCTGTGAACTCTGGTAGATAAAAGTTAGTGAGTTCGTAAAACTAATTTGCCACATGTTTGCTTGTAGGCCACCGCCGCTTCTTCTCGACCTACCTTGTCCGGCTTGTTCTTCTTCGCCTCCTGCACCTTCTTCTTAAACTCCGAGTCTTGTTTGGGGTTCAAAGCCAGCAATTCTTTCGCTGGCTTAGTCACGGTGTCTGCTTTACTTTCAGTCATTGCACATTTATTAGTTAAAACGAGACATAAGTTGGGGAACAAGCAAACACTGTCGCACGACCCTCTGTAAACCACGTTGGTAGCTTCGTCCGGTTGTCCATGTGCTGACGGCCAAAGAGTCACAGAGGGAAGGTTCGCCTGAGCGTCATCTCCTGCTCTGCGCTCCGAACAGCGCCGCCTATAGGCGCGGAGTAATATGTCCACTTCAGCAGCAGTCCATGCAACTGGAATAACTCTATTGTTTGAAAAATATCCCTAAGTGATATTGTGTTATTTGGTGTGAGAAATATGTAACAATGTGAAAGGGGTCACTCATAGTGATAGATGTCCAGCCTCTCACTGTGTATTGTATTGTAGGTTTAAGTAGAATTTGCTCATGTTTTCTTCCTTATCATGATGCACAATAGAATACTGTCTCTCATCACATTATTTTCTGCCTACAGTTGTATTCAAACGTCTGGATTAATTTAAATATATTTTCCAACCCTTCATCCTGTTTTTGTGCTATTCTGCTGTCATTTTTCCATCAGCTATAAGTCTTGTTTTGCTCATTTTGATCAAGGATTTATTATTTTCTAAGTAGAATATGATCAAGATGATTCTAGATCTAATTCAAATTATTATTTTACATTTAAAGATTTCTGCTGTTGTTTGCAAAAATATTACAGTACAAAGGAAGAGAAGGAGGAACAGGAGAGGAGGTGGAGAGAATAATAATTAGGAGGTGGAGTGTTAACCAGTGAAATAATGAGGTGAGACAGGCATTAGATACAGATCGGCAGTGCACACAGTAACGTCAATGGTTCCCAATTCAAGACATGGCAACAAAAATGCTCTACTTCACAGTGAATGGGAGACCAGAGCGGGCTGAGTTCCCAGCGGATTGTCCTGCCCAGGATGTCAAAGGTACAAGCTTAAAAAATGATGCTACTGTTTAAAGTTCAAGCTAAATTTTTATTGTAATTGTAGTGTGCTCCGTTTTTTTATCATAATGGACATTTACCAAACTTCTTTCATGTTACATTTGTCATATTTGTTGCAACTCAGTTTTCTTCTGCCAACAAGAAAACATACCTGATAACTGCGTGGATCAAACTCATTTATCGGTCAGGCAGATGAAAGTCTTGTATTAGTATTACGGAGGTAGTCGGAGCTGTGGCCCGTGGTGCAGCTGCCACTGACAGCTCCTCACTTACCACATGAGCTTGAGTCTAACACTGGCTTCACATGTTCTTTATGGATTTCTCGTTTCAAATGGTGAAATTCAAATTTGTACTTAAATACAATACTAAGTTACATTCCATTTCTGTTTTGTAATATTGCATACATAATGCATATATTTTTCATAATCTATTAACAGATGTTTGATGGGTTGTAAAAAAAATAACCACTTTCATTTCAGTTCTTGTGCAGCCATTTTCCACAGTGTCAGTGATCATGCATTCCAATTGGTCAAAGACATTTTTCACAACCTGGCATCTCAATAACCATTCTTATTCATTACAGCAGCAGTATAATTGATATGTAAAGCATCGGGTGAAATGATCTTTCCAGATCTGTTCCGCTCTGCAGCCGAGGCAGGACCCCATGACATCCTGAAGCTGTACAACCCCAAAGGTAACATCATCAACATCTCCCCAAGACTGGAGCCCAACAGCCCAAACTCCAGCTACAAGCTGGAGGTGGTGGCCGCCGATTGCAACAGTGAGCCATTAGGTATCTTTAACTTAACACCATATGAATCGCAGTGCGTGGGTTTGTTTGAAGACTGTTGACTGTCTCCGTCTTTTCTTGTCATTTCAGGTGCAGAGCTTGCTGGTGCATTAGGATTTGACCTCTCATCCATGGAGAAAAGGTGGGCAGGGAGGAAATAAGAGAAACACATATGATACTTGAGGATAACTAGGATTTAATATTGAATGTGAAAAGATCAGTTTTTCTCTGTAAGAAGACACAGATCTAATGTTAGAGTGTATTATGTTTGAACAAGAATGCCAGTTTGATACTGCAACTCCAAGAATCTGAGACACTGTATACAACAATCCAAAGCTATAGTTGGGATGTGTAGTGACTTAACACCTCACGATGGCATGTGACCTCAGACTGCAGGGCCTGGAGAAGAAAATCCTAATCGAGGCCGGAGAGACTCCTGCAGTTGTGTATGAGATGAAGAAACAGGTGGATTCATTCCGAGAAAAACTGGAGGTACTCTGTGGCTTTAAAGCTCTGCATGGCTCTGCATGGCATAATAATAATAATAAGATTTTGGAGCATATTTCTAGTTTCTGTTCAAAAAATGTTACGTACTGTAGCTTTAATGATTTACAATTTGTAAGATCAGGCCTAAATGAGTCCAGAGACTGACGCAGACCCAGTTCATGTAACAAATGATATGTTTCACTAACATAACTGGATTTACTTCCATTCTTTTCCAGAGTGTGGAGCATCTGAGCTGGCTTGGACTGTTCAAAGACCTGTCAGAGGCAACACACAAGCCTTCCCCGTTCTACCACAAGAGAACACTGCGGAAAACCAGGGAGGAGTGTGAGCACGTGCGGGAAAAGTTCCTTCAAATGAGGCACGTTCACACCCTAAACTCACTGCAAGAAAGCCACTTCTGTCCTCCATAAATTAATTGACTGAATGTCTCCTTAACATCAATGCTTGTATGTTGTCACATTGGCAGCTCTCTGGAGGTATCAGAGGAAGTGAGGCAGTACTTAAAGACCCCAACCTTTGATAACTGGTAAGTTTTGATTGGAAAATGATGGAATATAACACAGGAGATGGAGCTGCATGTGCTACCTGTGTGATCACGAACAAACAACCAGTGCACCTGTTTCTTCAGTGCACAGACAGTCGGCTAATGACAGTCGTGGCCAACAAGCACCTCTGATGTGTTTCTGAAGAGGACAGGAGCCCTCACACTTTTCTTCTGATTGACACGCTAATATCAATATGAATAGGCCTGCAGAGGGCTCACTAATCAAAAGAAGGTCTTTATGAAAGGCTCAATGAACACACCATGTTTGAAGTAGGGGCTTCATGGGAAGGGGGGAGCATGCTGCATTCACCATGGGTTTGGTCATCATTTCATTTGTCCTAAAGCTTTTTAAGCAAACCCACGATGACGGAGGTGGAGAGAGAGATGAGTTTATGCAGAGGCAACGAGAATAAAAGTTTGGGACATAACATAATGATAGTGAATTGCAGAATTCCTTTGAAACCATGGTGAAGTATGTTTTTCTGCTTTGTGATATGTGGGTATAAGAGTATTCTAGCATTAGGCTAGCATCATTGTACTTTTGTCAGTCAGTGAGGTGTACGTACCAATGTAGCGTCACCTCCTTTTCTATCTAGGTCTACCATTTTTACACTATCTTCAATAAGTACTCATTGGGCACCTTTCATCTTAGCTCTGCACTGAAAACCATTCTTGGTAGGAATCTAACTGTATCTTCCCATGATGTCGTGCATTGTGTGTGTGCGTGCAGGCAGTGGGAGGACGCAGAGATCATGGTGCTCCTGCAGGTCATGTACACAGACTTAGATTTCATAGCAACCTTCAACATTGAGTCTGACGTACTGCAGCGGTTCCTGTTCGAAGTCTACCGAAGATACAACAACATCCCCTTCCACAACTTCAAACACTGCTTCTGTGTTACCCAGATGGTAAATGTTTGTCAGAGTGAAGTTTTATCAGGCCCAATAATCATTATGAAATTATGAAATCATGCCATGTGACAATGTGAAATGGGGCGCACATAGTAATTAACCTCCAGAGAATTAGAACCTAAATCTGTAGCTCCCCTCTGAGTTTCTACTTACTGACAAACTATGCAGCTTTAGCTCACTCTCACTGCTCTGACGTGGTTGGTAGAAACCGAAATAAAGCTAAAAGGCAGTTAAGGTGGGGTTTATATTCATGATTCTGTCTGTGACGTTAGCCTTAATGACTTGTAAATGGTAAATGTTCTTGGATTCTTTCACTGACTCCAAATGGACAAAAAACAGTCAATGAATGGAGCTTTTTTGAGCCATGCTTTTTTACATTTTAGTTGTAATTTCACTGTGGTGATGATGAGACTTCTCTAGATCCTCCTAAAATGATGGAGAAAGTTCTATGCATGAAAGTCCATAAATGGACCTCCATTTTTGGGTCACTGAGTACATAGTTGCACCCAACCACTCAGGTTTGCTGGAAGGTTCTTCCACTGCTCTGCTCAGCCCACTGCCAGGCTTCCACAAGGTGGCCAGTCAGAACAGAGAGGGCTTGGAGTGATGGGGGTCTTAAAGAAACAACAGATAAAATGGACAGATGGTGGGTGAAAGGCCCATTATATGAAAAATAAGCAGTTTTTGGAATTACAAATCAAAACTGTCCCTGAATAAAAATATGAACCTGGAATAATGCACAATGTGGCCTCTTTAAGTAGATACCACCCTTCTTTTCCAAATGATGTACTGTGATGATCATCGCTCTGTCACTGAACAGATGTATGGTCTGATCTGGCTGACTGACCTAAGGAGTAAGATGGACAGCATCGACCTGTTGATCATGCTGACCTCAGCTGTCTGCCACGACCTCGACCACACAGGATACAACAATGCCTATCAGGTAAATGGAATTCCCTCTGTTTGCATGTATTGATTGTTTCCTTGCTCAAAGAAAAAAAAGCAAGAGTTTAGTAACGTTAACACCACAGAAGATGTTTTCTATCTGTAACAATAACTGTTCTTAAAGCTGATCAGAAACCATCCATCTTTCAGATAAATGCTCGGACTGAGCTGGCGCTGCGCTACAATGACATCTCTCCACTGGAGAACCATCACTGTGCTGTAGCCTTTGAGATACTGGAGGAGGTGAAAATGTTAAAAACTTTCTGTCCAAGCTGCCGTGAAACTTACATTGTAGTTTAGAGATTCAAACTGACCCTGCAAAAGAATGCTTGCTGGCACCGCAGGATGGATCCTGCCCGTTACGCAGTGAGTCTAAATAAGAGGAGGATTTTCTGTTTTGCAGACGGAGAGCAACATCTTCAGAAATCTGTCCATGGATCAGTACAAGCGAATAAGAGAGGGAATCATCAAGTGAGCTCCTCTTTTCTAACACCTCCTGTTATATAATCACGTTAATGCTACACTACACCCTGGTGGTTTTTAATCTGCAGATGCATCCTGGCCACTGACATGACGAGGCACAACGAGATTCTCAATAAGTTCAAGTCCATCCTGCCTGCTTTCAACTTCACCAATAAGGACCACAAAGATGTGGTAACAACACAACATAAGCATAACATAAGCAACAGAACATGACATGGTTATGCACATGCATTAAGAGGTTCATGTCCCATACTGCAGAATTTTGTAACTCATTATTTCACAATGTAATAGGAAACAACTTCTCTCTCATGTTTTTCACTCAGTAGTAGTAGGAACACCTTTTGTCTCTGATTCTTTGCACCATTTGTGTGTTTTTTTTCCCCTTGCATCTGCAGTTGATGATGATCCTGATCAAAGTGAGTGACATATCCAACGAGGCCCGTCCCATGGAGGTGGCCGAGCCCTGGTTGGACTGTCTCCTTCAAGAATTCTACAACCAGGTACTGATTCCCACTGTATGTAAAGATGCTTAATACAGTGGGAACATATGAATGTTGGTTTCAAGCCCATAGCAAATATTTTCTGTAGTATAATTCAACATACAATGAATTAGAATAAAAAGCTAAATCAAAAGTTACCCTCTTTGTGCTGACTGTTTGTCTTCAGAGTGATGTGGAGAAGCTAGAGGGTCTTCCA
The DNA here is from genome assembly GCA_032362345.1 of Sandelia bainsii. NCBI lineage: Eukaryota > Metazoa > Chordata > Actinopteri > Anabantiformes > Anabantidae > Sandelia > Sandelia bainsii. The sequence continues at coordinate 20,128,143 of JAUMHL010000014.1, forward strand.
GTCACCCCCTTCATGGATCGGGACAAAGTAACCAAACCTTCATCACAAACAGGCTTCATCAGATTTGTCCTTCTCCCTCTCTTCATCGAACTGGCCAACCTCTTCCCCTGCCTGGAGGTTCATTCCTGTTAATAAAATCACAAATATTCTGAGAATATTCCAACTTAGAACAAAAGGTTCTTTTGGCTTGTGACACGTTATTCTGGGAAATGTAGTAGATGTAGTAATCCTTCATTCATTCTGCAGCAACACATTATTGACCCAGTGCGGAAGGCTCTGGACTACTACACAGAGATGGAGAAAGCCCTGGAGAGAGAGAAACTGAACCGAGCACAGAGCGAGAACAGCGCCAAGAGCAAGGAGACGGCCATAGGCACACAGAGCACAGCGGACAGCCACGCTGAGGCTGGGCCTGACGCCTCGAAACCAGGCGCACACTGATCTGTGGTGAACTTTTTACATTGCAAAAAGCCTTTTAAGGCAGTCCAGACAATATTGTATTTGTTATTAAATTACCATTGTTGTCTGTTTTGGAAGAGATAAACTGTGTATAAGTCGGTCTGGTTGCAACAGTAGGGAATGTGTAGTTAATAAAACGCTCACTATTGTTATTGTTTATTGGGGTGTGATAAATTCTCTTTGATGAGGTCAGTAGAAGAGTGAACGGCACTTTGTGGGTGCTCACATGGAATATTTGCCATAAAGTCGTGTGGCCTCTTTTCCAGCCATTTATGATGAGAAAATCCGCTCTCGTTCAACTGAACTGACAGATCAGACGCCGCCGCCAGGATTAGCACCCTTGACAGTGACGTTGATGTGCAGAGTGTTATATATGCAATAAAGTGATCCACCTGGACTGTACAGGACACCAGTGGGATGTTATGCTAGGTTGAAGTCTGACTTTAACTATACATTCATGAATAATCAACATGTGGTCATGGTTTCAGCAAAAGTGGCACATCAGTAATCTTTGGTTGTACTCTCTACACGCGTCACACACCTAGGTTTGGGCAGTTGCTCCTGTTCTTCCTGACAGTTCCCCTCAACCTCCATCCCACTGGATGGGAAGTGTCAATTGTAAAGGAAAGGTGTAGAAGAGACTTGTGTACTGTAGGTGTCAGCAAAGGCCCAGTGATGGGACAGATGTGATTCACTGCTGCTGTCAGTCACTCAGACCCTTCTGCTTTTGTCACATACAGTATATTGATCAGTATTTTGATCAGTACTGTGCTGGTTGTGTAAACTGAGCTCTAACTCTGATACAGAACAACATGTCATGTATGAAATAAATCACATAAACCTATGAGAGAATGCTTGACACCCATATTAATACAGTTTATGAATGATCACATGCCATAAAGATAACAGTAAAGTACATTTTACGTGTAAGTTGCTGGTAAGAAATGTTGTGGATGAATTACAAGAGTAATGGTATTATAAAGACATTTCAAACAGACGACAGGATGTGCATACAGCTCCAGGACGGTGGTATTGCTTTTTCTCCTGAAGAGGCTACAGTTGATCATCAAGAGAACAGGAAGAACTGGGTGTACCAGGGCTTCGTGCTGGGGACTGGTGCTCCAGCCTGCAGCACTTCCCTGAATATTGAGTGCTCTATCCTGGGGTGCAGGCGGGGGGCATTGTTTCTTCTAAAAGAAGCTAGCAGGGAAGATAGAACAAGAAGCTGTGCTGCAGCTGAGCAGTTCACCATTTGGAGTAAAGAGGAATTGACCAGTAGCTCTGGCTGTGGCCCTCAGGACTGTGACAATTAGCTTTTAGCTCTCTAGTAGCTCAACAGTTGAGTGGATCATAAGTCTGCCTCTGTAGCTCAGTGTGGTTAAGAGAGAGAGAGAGACAGAGATTCCTCACAAAGCCAAATAAAGAACAGATATTATTTTTAGCCTTTAGGCTCCTTTATCATTATCTGACTGAAAGATGAGAAGGACCCAAACTCTTTAACCCCGATGCAAAGGCTGCTGAGCTGCAGCAGTGCTGTAGCAGACACAGCAGCATGTAACGATGTGTGTGTGTTTGTGTGTGTGTGTCAGGGGGAGACTGGAGGTATTTGTCTGTGCATAATGTATGTGACAAAGACCACCACTGCATTTGTAGATTCCTCTACAGAGATCACACTCAATATTTGTCACTTTAACCTGCAGAAGCTGTGGTTTTTATACTGTGTACATATTTCCTATATTTACTAGTTGTATTCTAAAAAAAGACTTAAGAAATGATTATTTATGGTCATTATAGCATTGTCAAATAAGTATATGAACCTCAAGGATTATCAACTCATTTGAATGGGAAATTAGAGTCAAGAACGCTACTGGAAGAATGTTCTTACAAGTGATTAATTTAAATATAGAATATAATCAACTGATAAATTATAGTGTATTATTATGGATTAAATATTGCTGAACTTGGTGCTGAATAAGGTTTCTGCAGAAATCTATAATGTTTAGGTCTTGTTAAGTTTAACTGATATAGATTCAAAAAGAGAACCACTTCAAAATTTCTAATTATTTAGCTTTAAAAATTTTAGATTAATTTCATTAGTTCTGTTAACACACGAAAAAGCAAATGCTGGGGTCAATTCACCTTGGGGGAACTTTTTAAAAGTAGAAAATATTTATTGTGATTTATAAACTGCAATCATCTTTATTTACTGTCAGGTGCAGCTACTAGTGCTTTTACTTGAGTATTGACTTCGTGCAGTGTGTATCTGTTACCTCGCTTAACCCCAGCTACTGTGTATGAACGTGCCCTCGGAACTCCTCTTCCCTCGCGACCAGGGGATGGTTTCCTGAGAACGCTCCCCCAAACCTGATTTGACGGCCTGGTCGACGCCTTCTGACTACCAGCCAATCATTCGACGAGCACGCGCCGGTTCCTGTACGTGCTGACGTGATCCAGAGGGTCTGCCCGCCCCATCGTCCTACCCGAGGAGTCGTCTCGTCCCCAGGCGAGGAAGGGAATTACCTCTAAAAGCAGCCTTAAAGTCAGCAGCCGGCCGTGTTTACGGTCCCATTTGGAGAGTTTAAACGGTAACGAGGGAAAAGTGTAAGGATGGAACCGCTGGTTGCTGCTATTGACCAGGGCACGAGCTCGACGAGGTTTCTGGTGAGTTCCGTTAGCGTGATCTAAGTGTCGGCTAAATATTACTTCACGTACATTTCACACAGACTGTCTGGTTTTTAACTATGTACCGTCTGCTTTTTACTACCCTTTTACATTTACTTACTTGTTTTACCACACGACTGATATAAAATGATATATGCGTACTTTTCCAATATTAAAACTCGAAACAGAAATAACGTTTAGAGTAACATAAATAACGCTAGTTCCATTAACTTCCATTAATGTTAGCTTAAAGGCTACATAAGATAAGTCATTCTGTGTATATGCTCTAGCTAATTGTCGTTCTGTATTAACTTTCAGCATTTAATCTTATTAACTACAAATAAAATACATTCGCTGAGCGAATTGATGTAGAAACTGCTTCTATAATACAACACAAGAGTGTAGTTGTACGGTACACTACAGAGCATTCATTCAAGCTGTCAAACACAAAACTGAGTAACATTTAGGTGCTTTTAATGGTTAATGAAGTGATTAGCAGTTATGCTGAAATGAAATCAGTTTGCTTGATGCTGTGCCAAACCTGAGCCAAAGCCATTGTAAAATATTAAAAAAGTAAAGGCAATGGGGAAGCAGTTTTTTAGTGTTAGACACAAAGCGATATTAGATGCAAGTCTGTTTTTTCTAACTCTAAATGTGTGATAAAAATGACTATAAAGTATAGCTCAGTGCCTCATCAGAGCAAATTAACTCTACTAACTACTGTGTTATGTGTCTGTACAATCACTCCCTTTTTCTGTAGTATTACCTATGTGCATACTAAAGATGTTATCTCCGTACTTTGAGGAAATCCATCTGATTTTCCAGGTTTGCTCTTCTTCAGCAGTGGAACTGTGGAGAAGTGAGCAGAGAGAGTACAGGAGCGTAGAGCTCTGTAGAGATGAACGTTCAGCTGGCTGTAAGAGTTCCAAAAAACAGTCGGAAAGGATTTAGGATGCCTCAGTGGATCTGGGAAATGTTGTTTTTCATTTGATTACCGGAGCAGCCACAGACAGTCACTGTTTGGCTTATTCAAAATTCAGAACTGCTTGACATGGCTATTACACAAAAGGACTAACACTAGAAAAGAACTATATGTAAGCTGTTTATACATCAGACTCTGTCAAGACTTTACATCAGTGTTCACCAGTGTGGTCATAAAATGTGGACGTAAACACCAAACAGCTGCCATAACCTTCTTTTGTATGTTACATGTGAAAATGGGCTTAAATTAATACTAACCAGTTCTTTACTAAAGGGCCTCTGACCCTTTGTGAGGCCCCTGGCTGAAGGCTCATCTGATGACACTTAGGTCAAGCACAGGAAAGATAACTCTGACCACAAGTTAAACTTTAACCCACAAGGCTGTTTGTGAGTTTGATCGCGAGGCCCAGGTGACAGCAATCTGATGCGTCTCTACTCATAGATGATGATGATGATGATGATGATGATGATGATAATAATTAATCTGTTGTCAGTGTTGATATAAATCCTTCTCCAACCTTTTATTGCAACAGCCTGGCTGCAAATTCACCCTCCTTCCTTATCCTGTTAGACATTCCAAGTGTTAATTCAGAAGTGAGTGATCATATTTCAGAACTTTTCACACATAGTTTTCAGCTTATTAGGTTGCTCAACAACTTACTGCATACATTCTACAATAAATACAATAACACTGCAAACTATGATTAAAAAACTTTTCAAGCTTTGTTGCTCATCCTAGCTCTGTGGTGTGGCAAGAAGTATATTTTGAGAAAGAAGAACAACTCTTTCCAGATGTAATGACACCTTGAATTAAGACAGTAACAGTTTACTGTCTATCCGTCTGTCCGTCAACAAAAAATAAACATGAAGTTCAAACATGTCGTATTTGGAATTGTAAGAGCATTTTATGATGTTGCACTGCACACATGGAATTTATTGTGTCCACCTCCTGTGTGTGCTCACACACAAAAGGTGTGAGCACACACATTTACATATACAGTTTGATACCCAGACTCACAGAAAAAACTCTTAATTTTACCAGTTCACATAAGGATTCTGTTGATTTAACATCATATTTGCAGAGTAAAATAATGTCCAAGTCATACCGCCTGTATGGACTAGTCATATGGTCTGTCAGCATGCGGAACTGAGGATGCTCTTCTATTCGTCTTCCAGTGTCAAAGTGATCAACTTGTAGTCTGTGTAAATCTATACGGACACAGTCTTCCAGACTGGCTTTTTAACTGAGTTAATGATCAGGTGTAAAGAGTTGAACGTTGCAGTGTGTTTGAAAACTGCTCATAGGTCACATATCTGTCAAAGTAAATGTTTCTCATTCTCGCCTATTGTGGCCTGTTGCAATTTTAGTGTTGTCAGGAGATGAGCTGTGCAGCACAGAGGTTCATCCTTTTACTTAATTAGAAGCCCTGCTGACTTCTGTCAGACTGTAGGTTACAATTGATATGCTGCCTTAGGTGAATTAATTCCTGCTCTGGAACAGAGAGCCATTGCTTATTTCTCCAGTCCCTGGCAGCACCACGGGGTCCAAATCTAACCAACGATGATCATCACCTCTCCACTCTCTGCCTCGTCTTTGTTGTCACTCTCCACTGTGTGCTGTGTCATGAGATATCACTGGAAAAAAAGCTTCCCCTTACCACTTCACTCCAGTGTTGTCTTACAACGAGAACATTAATCTTTAGTTAGAGGAAGCTCCCTCACAAGCACTTTTTTCACCTGTTTTGCTTTTTCTAATCTTGGTCTCTCATGAACTCTGTGTCTCCATAGGTGTTCAATGCAAAAACAGCTGAACTGATCAGCCACCATCAAGTAGAAATCAACCAGAGTTTCCCTAAGGAAGGGTGAGTTCCACCAGTTTCATTCTAACACACTGTTTTGCAGAAGCTACTGAGAAACTCTTAAACCCTACAGAACCTAATTCACCTTGAATTCCTGGTTGTACAGAAAGAATATAGTGTAGAATGATGATGTGGATAGATGTAGATAAATGCTTATTTTGAGATTGTTATAGTTCATACTATTTCTATACAAAGAAAAACAAAATGATAAAATTTTAAATTCAGATTATAACAAGTTACAGATAGCAGTTCCTTACATCTGCAGAGTTACTACAGTTATAATTTAACTGCATTTTAGATTAATGTCTTATTTTATTTGAGACATGTAACATAATTGAGTCTAAGGTCCAGCTCTTATTTACTTGTACGCACAAAAGCAGGCTTGGTTGATACATCTTCAGACATTACTGTCTACTCAGTTTAAAATCTAGTTGATGAACACCCTGTACAAAGTCCCAGAGGCCATATATTTTATGTAAGCTGTAGTCCCGGTCAGAAACACCCTGTTACATTTTTGTACCCCATCAAGGAAATTTGTCTTTGGTTAAGGGATTTGCTGCATGAAAGCCAAACATAATAATAAAATACATGAAATAAGAACATTTAGGTGGAGCACATGCACAGAAAATAACTAAGCAAATGAATCCATCCATTTTCTTAACCGCTTGTCCTCGTAAGGGTCACGGGGGGGTGCTGGAGCCTATCCCAGCTGTCATCGGG
>JAUMHL010000014.1:20139897-20156914 GCA_032362345.1 Sandelia bainsii
AGTGCATTTTAGGTTCATCCTGAAATTTCACCCGAAAGCCGAATATCCCTAACTTTTTGTGAGTAGTGTATATTAAACATTACTCATCTTAGATAAACAAAGTGAAGTTGACCATGGAGAAATAAAGAGGCAGCTAGTATCACCTATTAAAATAAACTGATGAATAAAAAGTGTTACACTGGATTACTGAATGTTGAGCTCCACATGTAAGCCATAGCAACATGTCCTTGTGAAGCCTGTAATTGCCTGAGCATGACAGTAAACTCCCTCTTGCTTGATCCATATGGTTTTAGGTGTAAACACGTTTTGTTGTATGTGTGTGTGTGTGTGTGTGTGTGTGTGTGTGTAGCGCCTCAGTTGAACCATTACACACAAGTCAGTGTTAACCTGCATCTCAACAAGTGTCTGTTTCTTTTCCTTCAACAGAAATCTCGCTCTCTTGCAGGAGTTCCCATCTCTGGGGTAAGACCTTCTCCATGTTATGTATCTGTGTTAGTGACATCTTTCTTTTCTTAGCGGTGGGCTGTGGGATGTAGAATTCAAACTCAGTATTATCATACTCCACTATTTGATGCTTTTCATGCATTACACACATAGCAAGAGCAGTTCCTCACCAGATTGTGAGAGTTTTCTTTCTGTAACTTTCTGTAACTTACTGATACTCAATGTATCTACTTTCTTAGAGCCTCGCTCAGGCTTTCTAAGTGTCCGACTCTGCAGCTTATTACAGTTGTAATCGTTTGTTTTACACGCTGTACCTTTCAGAGACACTCAGTATCTTTTCACTGGCCGTGCGAGACAAAAAGTCACACACCACTATTTGTTTGATTAATCAATAATCAGTCTTAAGTTCAGATCCATGTTGATAATACTGACTTCTCCTCTCCACATGCTGGAATACAACTTTTAATATTTACTACTGTAACATAGCTGATTAGAGTTTTTAAAGTTTTATTGACTTTATTTTTGTATATGTTAATATTATTCTTTTTATAGTGACAGTTTATTTTTTTAATGCATGTAATGTACATGGACAATTAAAATGTACAGCCCTCTAATAGTGACCTCGTGTCTGTCAGTGTCTTGGGGACCAGTCAGCTGCTTTAGTAGGTCAGATGTGCTTCAAGGAAGGCCAGGCCAAAAACACGTAAGCCATCTGTTGTTTTCTTGACTTCTACAATAGTATGAACTGATGTAATGGTTTTGTTGTCGTATTGTTGATCGCAGATGGCACCACTGCTTGATGCATGTAAAGTATGGTCAGAGTTGACAACCATTTCTACTGGAGAATAGTAAAATTGTGATGAGTTGCTTGATGTCATTTGTTACCTCATATACTCATCTGCAAAACTGTAACATATACTCAATATGCGTTTATCGGTCTGATACAGAAGTAGATGTCCTGTGGAGTAACACTTACACACAGTAATATAGAAAGGAACTCTTAATATCTTTTTTCTCTTCATGAATGCAAAGGTATGGGACTGGTTGCTTCCTGCTCAGAAATACAGGCTCCAAGGTAAGATGTTGTAGCCAAAGTAAAGGTTTACATGGTGGTGACATTTAAAATGACATTAATTCACATCATCTTGTTTCTTTTCTCTGACTGTGTTAGCCTGTGATGTCAGAGCACGGCCTGCTGACCACTGTTGCCTACAAACTGGGGAAAGATGAGCCTGCCTGCTACGCACTCGAGGTGTGCGAGAGCTTCTCATGTTGAACTAGTTCCTAAATTCACCTCCACACATATTAAGTTAAGCTTCTCCAAATCCTCATTTGTCATTTTCGCCCAATGTGATTTTGGCTCTGATGTTTTTCTTTACACCAGGGTTCAGTGGCCATCGCAGGGGCAGTGGTGCGGTGGCTGAAGGACAACATGGGCATTGTGCAGTCCTCCTCAGAGATCGGTAATTACACTGCAGTATCTTACCTGATGTAATGTAAAATGTGTGACTTATTCATAAGCTAAGTGCAGTGAGATTTTTAAAAATCTGATGGCAGCACTTTGTAATGTATGGAAAGTAAAGAAAATACTTATGCATGAATAAAAACGTTTATCTTTGTTCATCCCCTCTCTTCAGAGAAACTAGCAGCTGCAGCAGGCACATCATATGGCTGTTACTTTGTGCCGGCTTTCTCTGGACTCTATGCGCCCTACTGGGAGCCCAGTGCAAGAGGGTGAGACAGCTGCTAAAACACGTCTGAACCATCACATGTGAAGTTTATGTTCTACTCTATTAGGTTCTTCCTCAAATGTGTAAAAATGCTTGTTAGCTGACTATTATTCCATCACAGTTTGTATGAATAATTGATTTTCTCTTTGCATTTTCCAGCATCATCTGTGGGCTCACTCAGTTCACTAACAGGAGCCACTTGGCTTTTGCTGCTCTGGAGGCTGTCTGCTTCCAGACCAGAGAGGTAAACAGTTTCCTCTTAATCCTTCTCACCCAGTCTTCACACAGTAACATGTTCTGCTTGTTAAACATGATATCATGGAAAGTCACTGGCACAATGTGTATCAGATCCTTGATGCCATGAACCAGGACAGCGGTGTTCCTCTGACACAGTTGCAGGTGGATGGAGGCATGACATCCAACAGGTTACTGATGCAGCTGCAGGCTGACATCCTCTGCATTCCTGTAGGTAAGTGTCATCATGCATGAACCCATGCACCGAAAAAATACATGTATTTATCACTGGTATTAATGATTTTTGCAAAGATGTAGATGTGAAAGACATACAAATAAATGGTAAAATGAAGGAAACGAAGCTTCATTAAAACCAGAACTTCTGTCTCTCATAGCTCAAACAACAGCTATTAAGTGTTGCAACCTGTTTGATCATTATGAGTAACCACTGACATGAGTCTGAACATGGACTTTAAACTGTTGTGTCTTCCCTGACTTTTGTCCCATTTCAAACACGCACATGAACCTTGACCTCTGAATTACGAGAGTGAGAATTGTACGTTCAGGGACACGGATGGTAAAAGATTATTTGTAATTACTGCTCATCTGTGTGTCTTGTATTGGTGCAGTGAGACCCACCATGTCAGAGACCTCAGCTCTGGGTGCAGCTATGGCAGCGGGGGCCGCAAAGGGGGTGGACGTGTGGGACCTCAGCCCCAATCACCTCCCACATGTTTCTTCTGAGCAGTATGAACCTCAGATCAACTGTGAGGGTGAGACAGCAACACAGAAATACTTGAACCCGTCAGACTTGATTCTTAGCATGTTCTCATGTAGTGAACAGCGCTGATGAGTGTCTCTTTAAAATGTTCCTAAAAATCACTATGTATCACCTACACTTGCGTGTGCGTCTTCTTCACAGAGAGCGAGTTCCGCTTTGCTCGATGGAAGAAGGCCGTGCAGAAAGCCATGAACTGGGAGACCACAGAGCCTTGCTGCAACAGCAACGGTATGAAACCACACTGTCAGTTAATCTAACACATGTATGAAGTGGAATAAGATAAATCAATCACATAAAGAACATGATGTTTGTGATTGTGACCGTGATCCATCTCGGATGCTCTCTCTCTCCTCTACTGACAACAGGTTTAGGAAAGAAGCGGAACGTTTCCCCCTGGGGGGTCCCTCCAACTCCTCCAATCACCAGAGTGGACCCCTAAGGTCCGCCGTTTACTGCCGCATGCCATTTGTGAAGCACTATGACACTAACTTGTTTGCATTGTGACGGGATTGGCTTGGCATGGTCACATTTCTAGACAGCACTGACTAACACGGTGCATCGAAGGGTTTGACCGACAGTTTTCTCAACTGATAGACCTGAAACCTTCTTGTAGATTGGACCAGCGTCACAAAACAGCATCCTGATGAAATGGGTCTTTTAAAAATCCTCTTTAAATTAAATAAAATTGCTTAAAATGATTTAACAATTGATAAAAACAGCCACAGTCAAATGTATCAACTGTGTCAATCTAGCCTCAGTGTTGTTCAGTGTGGGTGTTCATGGGGATCCACACTGATCAGCCACTACATTCAACATTAACACCATCTGGTGGTGTTAGTGTTGTGGCTGTGTATTTTTACTTTTCTCCACTTTTCCCACTGACAGCAGCTGTTGCTCTGTAGTTCATCTCTGCTTAGTTTAAGCTTTAAGTGTTTTACACCTGCGTGGATCAAACCTTGCTGCTTAGCTACACAAACTACTGATTGAAGTCACACAAATATAGACTATTGTGATGTTGTGTTGCTCTGAAATTCACTATAAGTCTGGTTAACGTGGGGTTCAGCTTAGTCTGATTCAGTCCAGTTTATCGCACGGCTGCATTTTTAAACGTCTGCTAGTTAAACAGTAGCTTCAGTAGTCAGGTGCTAAGTGACAGAGCAACAACCTCTGTGTGTTTACATGTTTGGTTGCAAGTTGTTACACACTATTTCTTGGAACTAACTGCTTCGCCTGTAGACTTTGTGTCCAACCAGAAAAAACAACACATGCTTGGGTGTCAAATGTGTTGATATTGTCTCTCTGAGAATTATGTTTCTCACCGCACAGATCACCAGCAGTAACATACCTGTGGTACAAGAGCTTCACTGGGAACATGGGAAACTACTGTGGAGCAAGACTGCAAGAGGGAAAATGTGCTCTTAGTGAACTCAGAGACTGTCTGATCTCTTAGTGGTACTTCATGACTCTAAAGTTTATCATCAACCAACTAAAATGCCAACTGGAATCAATTGAATTTTGTGGAGCAACAAGAGAACCAATTTCTGAAATGGGAAAGCGTTCAACCGTCCTGTAGAAGCTATGACTTTGCCTTGCACAGTAAAGAGTTTCTCAGTTTGTACCTAATCACTGTAACACAAGGCAACGCTACTGTTTTTTGCTGTGTATATAGTGTTGATTTGTTGGTACAGTTTTCTTCTAAACGTCAGGATGCATGAGATCCAGACACTGAACAGACGTTACACATGCTCAGTTTCTGAATAGTTACTGCTCAACTTGTGTCCTTCAAGGAGGGGGACATGAGAAGAAAACACTTTGAAGCTTTTCTGGACAAAAAATCATTTATTAAATCTGTATAATGACACTAAACTTTGAGGGGGCAAAAAAGCACTTTATAATTGATCCTGTGTATGAGTATGATTATAGGAGGGTTTATTAAAAAAAAAGTTTTTAACCTAACTAGGGAAACCCTCATCACGCTTGTCCACACGCATGTATTTTGATTCTATGTGTGATATTATCTTTTTTAGATCAGACTCTAAGCAAACAATATGAAAATGTTGCAGTTTTACAGAATGAAGTGAAACTTTGTATGTAGCTTTTAACACGTAAAGGGAACATTTGATGACTGTATTCATGTGGGGAATGATTTGTGATTTACTGAACTCTTGTCTACATAATGTCCCATTTTATTTGTGTGCCTCGCTACTGCAGGTGGTCTTTATAAGTTATTAGATCCATTGCAAGAGTTCTAAAGCTCTGCATTAATGTCAATACTGTAATTCATCTGAATGAATAAAAAAATACATTTGCACCTCACATGTCTTATATCAAGTGATTGAGTTGTCTTAACCTTGTCTTGTCTAAAGCCTTATTATCCATCCATCCTCCTAACGGCTTGTCCTGTTAAGGGTTGTGGACGCCTATCCCAGCTGTTGGGTGAGAGGTGGGGTACGGCCTGGTCAGGTTGCCAGTCTGTCCCACCACCATTCACACTCACACCTATGGACAAGTCATCAGTTAACCTAACTGCAGGTCTTTGGACTGTGGGAGGAAGGAATGTACCTGGGGTGTCTGGCTGACCTAAAGCTCTAGTATAATCAACAAAACATCCCCAATATTTTCAAAGTCAATAAAGATTTATTTCCTCATATGCAGTGAAGAAATGTTAGGAAAGTGAGTCATTTACTCTACAGTTGGACACATGGAATTCAGCCTTCTTTAACATCCACAATGTTTCATAACATTTACAAAATACTTTTATATACTTGAGAAGAAAACTGGGTTTAATATGAGACATATGGCCTACACACACGCCATGGCACCGTGTTCAAAGCAGGACATTCATCTCGTTAAAAAAAAGGACAGTTCTTTGAAGACACAGTGAAGGAATCACTCAAAGAAGACTCAACGAGAAAACTGCCTCTTCTCGCCTTTTCCTTTGTTCACATGCTTAAAGATTTTGGATTTTTGCACGTTCCTCGACTTCTGGTATCCAAACCCGCCTCCGCCGCCTCGCTTCTGTACCTTGGCCCCTTTGCTGCTGTGGACGTCTGTGGAGGAAGAACTGGGTTAAAGAAAACAACACCCAGTTTGACCTGCGTGACTGACCCCCACCCAAACACAATTTCTAGATTCATGTCCAGCCCGGCCCATTCCCTTGGGTAATAATGGGTTCCATCGGGTTCGGTTCAGGTATCCACCCTCTAATATGAGCAAAACTGACAACACTGTACATCATTTTAATCTGACGGAAGCACGACAAAAGGATACTCAGATCAACATATGGGGGAACTTTGAAGCCAAACGACAGCGCCACCATTGGGAGGTTGAGGGTGTTGACGCTGTAGATCTGTTTGAGTGAGTGGGAGTCGAAAGCCCTCACATAGGACTTGTAGGCCTCTTGAGCTGACTTGTGGAGGTAGTAGTTCTTCTCGATCAGCTTCTCCAGCTGCGGAACAAGAGTGTTTATCAGAGTAAAGGCATCGGCCTGCATTGATTGTTACAAATTTCCCAGACAACATGCGTTTGTGTTTACTTTTGTAAATCATGCGGAAGCTGCTGAGACATTCAGCAAGTACTCAGACATAGATTCCTTACCTGAGACTGGATATCTGAGATTTTACTCCAGGAAAATTCAAACTCGCTTAACGGCACCTGAGCAATATAAAACCCAATGTAAATACAGACAAATCCTGCTTAATGACACTTGCTGGAGACAACATCTAGGTTGCAACCAAGACTAGATCAGCAGACATGGTTACCTTTGCCTGTTTGAGGAAGCGCAGGAAGCCGAGCTCCTCTGGTCGAAGGATGAGGAGCGCGTGGCCTCTTCCGTCAATTCCTCGGGCTGTTCTGCCCACCCTGTGGATGTACTCCTGTGGACAGACAGTAAAGCTTAAACTGACCCTTAGTATTCCCCCAAACTTGGCTAAAGTGACCGTGAAGAGTTATCAACTAATACCAAGTCATACAGAGCCAAACATCAATATTTAGTACCTTGGGGTCATCTGGGGGGTCATACTGGACAATCCAATCCACCTCAGGGATGTCCAAACCTCGAGCTGCCACGTCCGTACACAGCAGGATGCCAGAATCGGCGTTGCAGAACTGGAAGAAGGTGGTGGTACGTTTGGTCTGCTTCTGCTTGCCCTGGGCGACAGAATGACACAAAGAAGCGTTTCTTTCAACAGCTCAACATCTCAATCCATCTACAGCTTATTGATGCTGGGAGGCAGGACTCACGTGGATGGCCATGACAGGCAGGTCGATGTAGTTTAGCAGCTCGTAGTGGAATTTCACAGACATGCAGGAGGAGAAGAAGACCATCAGCTTCTTCTTCCGGTTCTTCTTCAGGAAGGTGAAAAGCAGCAGGAAGCGCTTCTCTGATGGACACACCACGTAGCCCTGAGACACAGAAGTCACTTTGTGTGAGTCTGGCATGCTAAAGACATTGGAGGCCAACACTGATATACTGTATATTACAGGGCTACAGCTCAGCTTACCTGCTCCAGGCCATCAACAGTAGCTTTGTCTTTGTTGTCATCCACCCCGACATACAGAGGCTCTTTCTTCAGGGAGATGCGAGCCAAGTCCTCCACTTTACGCGTCTGAGTGGCCGAAAACAGCATGGTCTGTCTCTTTTCTGGACAAACATTAAATACTCATTCAGAGAGAGCGCTTATGTGTTGTACACTGTAGACATAATGGACATAATTTGAGCTTTAAAGGAGCATTCTACCAGTTTTCTACCATTACTTCTGTTCGGTCAAAGGCAGTCTGTTAATAGGAACAGGTGGTCTAATAAAAGAAGGCACTAAGCTGCAGCTATATTTCGTGATGAATCTAGTGATTCTAGGGTGTATTACAGACTAAAAATTAGCATCGCTCTGCTCTTGCTGTGCTGCCTTTGAGCATTACAGAAAAACAATCTCTCATTCCCCTTGCCTTATGGAAGCACTCTACTATAAATTGATGGACTAGCCCTTTAACAAAACTATATTAAAATATTCTGAATCAGAGGAAAGAGGCCTGGCGGTGACAGGTACATACTGGGCAGCAGTTTGATGATCTGCTTCAGCTCCTCCTCGAAGCCCACCTCTAAGATGCGGTCAGCCTCGTCGATAATCAGACACTGGAGGTTCTTGTACATGAAGCCGGAAGTATTCTGAAGACACAGGAACGCTGATTTAAAAACACTAAAATGTGTACACAACATAGTGATTCTGCACTTCATTAATAGTCTGTTTCCAAACTATATATTAAATCACTCTGTTCATCATTTACTCAGCTCACCTGCAGGTGGTCCAGCAGACGGCCTGGTGTGGCCACCAGGATGTTGACGCCGTTGGCCAGTTTTTGGGCCTCAGCCGAGCGGTTGCTGCCCCCCATGATCAGGCCGTATGTGTGCACGTGGTGAGTCATCAGCTCCTTCAGCACACCGTAGGTCTGCATTGCCAACTCGCGCGTGGGTGAAAGGATCACTACACCCGTGCCTGGGAAGAGGAGGAAATCAGGTCTAATTCCATAATGCAGCCTGGTGTATCACACAGTGTTAGCTATCAAACACAGCATAGGAGTATTACCGTTCCTGGGCATGAACTTGAGTTTGTAGATGAGCTCTATCGATGGAATGAGGAAGGCCAAGGTTTTACCACTGCCTGTCTTTGCTGCAGCCAGCACGTCCCTGGAAAGCAACAAAACACTCTTAAAGCAGCTACAAAATCACAATAACATCCTGGTCTAAAATCTGACCTTTGCCTTCTCTGATCATGTCAAAATGTATGATTAGATTAAGAACATCGACTCCCTCCACACTTACCTTCCTTCCAGCAGGGGACGAATACTTTTGTGCTGGATCTCGGTCATGTGCTCGAAACTCATCTCCTTCACTGCCTTCAGAGTATTCTCACTCACCATCCCAGCCAGAGAGGCAAACGACGTGTCCTCAAATGCTCCTGTACAGACAGTTAATAACAGCTCTAATAAGTGACAGCTACAAAGTTTGTGTCCTGGAGAGGGCAAGACAATCAAATGAGACCAACGTGTCCTTGCAGCTGCTCCTGTCAGAGGAACCACAGGCGACTCCTCCTAAGGACAACCACAAGAGTCTCTATACGCCTTAGCTGACACCCCATTCTCGATGGAAACATTGAGGGGGCAACACAAAGGCAACAGGTGAGTTTTGTTTTAGATTCAATAGTGTAGCTTTTTTTAAATCAGTCAAAGTAAAGGTAAGTTCATATAACTAAACACACTAAAATATTACTTTGCAGTAGACACTCTAATATAGAGCAATATTTATTCAGCAATGCAGAGGACATGTCCAAATAAGCCTGTATCAGCTGATATATTCTCATCTATATCTCACCAATAGAGAAAACAGGAATCTGAGGATAACATGTCAGTTATGACCTTGATCTTGACCTGTAATACATTTTTTAAAATCTTTTCTTCTATATGGACAAGGAAAGAAAACAATGAACATTTCAGAAACCGATCTGACTTGAGAAGAAGAACTGCCTGAACAACTTCACCATGCTTTGAATGAACAGGGCCAAATTCTACATTATTAAAGTCTAGTGTAGAACCAGTCTCACTTGCAGCTTTCAGCGGTCTTCCAACAGCACACAGTGATGAGACTACAGCAGACAAGACTGAATTCAATGTGAGATAAGACTTTTCAAGACGTACAAAGGCCATAATAGCAGTGCTCTTTTATTCTTTCTAGACTTTTATTCTGCAGTACCCACTGATAACTAACTGGATCAGGTGTGTTCAACCAATCAGAAGCTGCAGGGATGGTTGGGAAAACAAGCAGGACAGCTGCCCTCAGGGACCAGGATTGGCCACCACTGCTCACACTGTGCTGGATTTTCTGGAGTCACAGACATGCTCGGTTCGCTTGCGGTCCTAGATCAGCGCTCCAGAGTGAAGCATCTTCTCTCTTTGGGTTTACCGTTGGACTAACCCTAACCCAGCCCTACACAGCAAAATCGTGTAAATCTAAAACAAACCTACATATCTACAGTAAGCCGACGTCTGTGTGTTCAGTACCTGTTAATCCAGATGGTAATTTAGGCTGATCATCCTCTTCGTCCTCTACCTCTGCGGCTTTATCGTTTTCCTCTTTGTCTTGCTCCCCTTCTTCTTTAGCTTCCTCTGGTTTGTCACTAGCCGCTTCTCCGTCTTCATCTGCAACTGCAGTTTCCTCCATTTCGTCCTCCTCTTCTTCTTCAGCTTCTTTCACCGTTTTGGTCTTCTTCTCAACTACAACAAGGATTGTTCCATCAATTTTTGTTAGCAAACACTAAAAACTGTCGATTTCAAGTAGGCAGACTCTTGTAGCCCTTACCTGGTGTTTCTATGCTGTCAGTGAGCTTCCTCTTCTTTTTCTTCTTCTTTAGAGGAGTTTGTTGTGTGGTGGTCTCTTCCTCTGGTAGCTCATTCTGCTTCTTCTTGGGTTCCCTGGCTGCTGGTTCCTCACAACATTCTTCTTCCAGCCCGTTTGAGTTTACTGTTACACATATAGCAAGAACACACACACATCAGGCAGATGACAAAGATAGAGCCGTTATGTTCAACTATACCTCCTTGGATTTTAAAATGTTTCTTCACTATCAGGAAAAACTCTGAAACCTGAATGCTACTATGCTAGCTAGCTAAACGTGTGCAAACCAGGCATATAAAGGTCAAACACCTGTGACAAATTACGTTGATATTCGTAGTGGTCTAACGTTATTGTTATACATTAATATCTGCTAACCTTAAGTCTGCGAATGAAATCCCAAAGTTAAAAAACACCGTTTATCCAGTGTGACAACACTAACTTCAAATCGTGTCGCGAGGAGCTAACGCGGCTAGCTTAGGAGGTGAAGTTTGTTAGCGCTTCAAATATCAACATAAAACAAACAGTTTTATATTAACACCACGTACCGGTTTCCTCGTCTTCTGTCAGTTTCTTTTGCAGTTTGCGCTCTTTGTTCTTTTCGTTTCTTCTCTGTATTTTCCTGCGGAGAAGCTTCATCTGTAGATCCGCCATGGTTACTGTGTACAGCACACGTGTATATGTGTGTGGTGTTCAGGACCCCTCGAGGTACCACTTCGCATTGCCTGATAGAAAATACAAAGGCCCCTCACAAGTAGCTCAGGCAAAAAGTTTAAGTTTTTTTTTATTTAAAAAAAGAAAAAGAAATGCCCCCCCCCAAGTGGTAATTTGAGCTTCCTTTTATTTATCATGTAGCCTTCGTAACATCCACATTCATTCTGACCTTTCTTTATCCTGAAACATATTTTATTCACACCTATGTCCTTGTTCTGTCTTTTTCTTTTTTTTTTGCTATAAAACATGAATCAGTATTAATACCACGGTAAATTGATGTGAGTAAAGATCTGATTCAATGTCCTCCAGTCAATGCTCACATTGCCATCTGCTGGTCAATGGTGGAAACTGAGATGATTTTCTTCCCCAGTGCAGGCAACTTTATTACTCAAATTAGCACTTTTATGTAGCACTAAAAGATAAAATACATTAGATGTGGTGAAAGCACTCAGGGTGGATAAGGACTTTGTCACACACACACACAGGGGCACTGAATGTGAACAAGTGTTAATAAAAGCAGAACATCAAAGCATTAAGCTTCATCTCTCAGACTGTGCCCACTAACTTGTATTTAAAGCCCAGACTTGTCTATATATACTGGCCACATGTTGTCTGACCAAAAGACACCCAAACGTTGCTCCCAAGTTTAATATCACACTTCAACTAAAGTGTATGTAGTGCCCCTATAAATGAGTCTGAATTGTTTTAGCAACACTAGAAACTAGATGTTTATTTTTTGAGTCTGTTAGATGTAGTTGGTTTGATGCAATCAAAATCTACACTGTGCACCTATGTAATAACTGTCAGGTCTGTTCTGTATCTGCTACCATTTACTAGTGTTGACTCACAGATTTGTGTAAGTCTTCCAGGTGATAAAGGGCGAATTCACTGATTTTCAGCCTGCTTCCTATGGTTGTTTGGGAAGTGTGTGTATATGACAGAAAACTTTTATTAAAATATCTCCTCCACACGATGTCATCTGGACGTTTGTTTGGAGGTTTATATTTTCAGAGAGAAGCAGAGAGATATTTTAATATACAGAATGCAGAGGGCAGAAAAAAACATTTGTATATGTGTACTCCTCAAACTAGAAAGAAAGGAAGCAGAAAATTGGTGAAGCTGACCTTTAAGCATGTTCCTGACTGTTAAGTGTATTAATGAAATTGTGTGAAGTCTGTGTCTTAAATTTCAAATCAGTGGAGGCACTTCTTCCTCTATCTTAACGATGTGCGGCTCAGTCTCTCTTTTGATCTCAGAAGCCTGAACAACAACCTGAGAGCTGTTATCCATCATCCCCTCCGGTGCTTGGCTTCGCTGGGCGGGCTGCGACGACTGACTCCTGGACACCCGCCTCACGCGCTTCACCTCCTCCCACCTCCTCCCGAGCTCACACCCTCGGTTCTTTCTCCTCAAAAATCTCTGCCTCCAACACACGTTTGTCTGCGAGTAGTCCTGCTGAGGCCTGGAGCAGCTCTGAACGCTCTCCCCCTGCACTGGCGCGGGCAGCACTTGAACGCATCGTCTCTGCACGTCCTCTTCCACCGCTTTAAACACCAGGTCGGTGATGTTTCTGCGAAGTCTCATAAGCAACATAGGGTCTTTGATTTGCTGCATGTCTGCCAACATAACCTGTGTGAACTGGTTTAGTATGTGGTGTCTGGATGTGCTTGGTGTGGCTGTTTGGTCAGGCCGATCAGTAGAACCCACATACTGTGGGTGTGGACAGCTCATAGTGATGGCCTCCGTGACTTGAGGCTGAGGGTTTGGACAGTGCAGGGGTGCAGGGTTTGGAGTGGAGGCAACAGACCGGGGTTCATCAATCAACTCTTGCCCAATCACATCAGCATCCAGCGGGCTGCCGAACGAGCTTCCTATCTCCTGGTCAAAACCGCCTTCAGTCTCAGACTCCTCGTCCTCCTCCTCGTCCCGATCATCAAACTTTTCCTCCTGCAGAAAACAGAAACGTCAAAATCCACAAAGTGTTCAGCTGGGCACCTGCAGGCTTGATTGTATTCATTCCCACATACCAGACAGGAATCACCTCTCCTGCGCACTATGTAAGGCCTCAAGAAGTCAAGTTTCTCCCTGAGCATCTTCTGCTGGGCAGTGCTGACCCTCTCCGGATGCCATAACACCCTCCCGTACTGAGTGCGGAGCGACCTCGATCTCCTCTCAACATCAGACACTGCATGGGAAATGTTAAAGAATAGGCGGAATGTGACTTTATGGTAGACTTTATTATACTAATAAAGAACTCACTCACCACAAACACACACACACACACATTCATACGGTTTTACCAGGTTTTCCGACGGACAGCGCGAACTCTGTCCACAGCTTTGTCTTCAAGTCCTTGTCGTAGTAAGAATCGGAGGATGAATTAAACAGACATTCGTGTTTGCGCCAGAAATCGATCAGCATGTTGTCCATTGTGGGGCCCCAGTGTGGCCCCCGGATCTGACCCCGAAAGTGTGTCATGTTGTACGGAGTAAACTCTGCATAATATATAACGTTATAAACAGAAATATTTTCATCCGCCGGCTGGTCCTGTCACGGATTATGTCTCACTTCTTCTTTAGTTTTGCTTCAACTCGGATGGGATTAACATTAACGGACGTTTATACTGCCACCAACTGACGTGGAGGACCAGCAGTTTTACAGTTTTTTTCTTAAGTTACATATGAATGTATTTATAGTGCAAAGAAAATTATACATACATATATTTTTGATCTGTATATATTCTTGTATTATAGTAATTCATATTACTATATAATCTATTACATGAGTATGATGATGTTTTATTGTTATTATTACCGTTTTTATTTATATTAATATTATTATATCACTTTTATATCACTTCTATTTGTATATTATTGTAATTTTATATTATATGTATATTATTAGCCAATAGTAGTGCTATGGTATTGACATATATATTACAACATGCCGTAGACTTGCTGCCGCGGTGATTGACAGCTGCTCGGCCCTGCCTGCTGCTGCCTGTGTCGCTCTACCCGGCCTCCGCCATCTTGCCTCTCCCTGCCTGCCAGAAGCCGAGTGCGGAAGTGGAAACGGCACTGTGCGGACTGAGGGTTCCGCCTGTGGACGGTTTGCCAGATCCTCTCGCCCACCCAGCCTACCAGTCGTCAAAATTTAACCGTTTCTAAATAGCAGCAACCCGGGGAGAGATGGCTGGACGGTTACCGGCGTGTGTTGTCGACTGCGGCACAGGGTAGGTTGTTCAAAGCGAACCCCCGTGCGGACAGAGGGCTCGGGTGTCATCGATAGGCAGAGTGTGGTCAGGGACTGTCAGTGTCAGCAGCAGCAACAACTGGGTGTGTGTGTATATATCTCTGTGTATATGCAGACAACTAACACGCTAATGCACAGCTAACCGTGACATATTACTATTCTCGGCTTCATTCCGAGATGAAACGTCGGGTCATTTGAGTTAGCCTGAAGTGCACAGTCGCCTTCTATTTTTCACGGTCGTTATTCTGCTCGTTAGCTAGCTAACCTAGTTTCATCATTAGCACGGTTTCATCCATAGCTACAGTATGTTTTCTTCCTGTCGATGAGATCTCACTGTTTGCTGTTGCAAGACCGAAACCTGAGTGTGGAAGGACTCCCTCACAGTTTGGCTTCATTCATTTACAATAACTAAACTCTTAATGATAGACCATTGTAACTTTCTATGTGAATTTTACCACATTTTCCACACTCATACGTGTCCTGTAAAGATAACACTGACTTTAGTCCAGTGCAACGCATCAATACATCTTTTCTATTTGTTAGTCTGGATTTGCGCATGCGCAGTACTACTTCCTACACAGCCTACACTTCCTCATTCATGCTTTTTAGTCCATATATGGTCGTTTCTCGGCATCCGAGCAGGGTTTATTTATTAACTTCTCTAATTTCTCCTCTTTACCGGCCTGTACATTTTTTCAAGTATTTTGTCTTAGCTTTATTTAAATAATTTTATTCTGCTATGGCAGCAAATGTTTTAAAGGACAGATGGAATATTACAGGGCTAGATGTTATCTTAGCTCCTCCTGTTGCACTGTTTGTACTGATCGGTGTGCATACCTCTTTTCCTGCTTTATTAGTTGGATTTTTCACTTTAGATTGTTTACTGTCTTTAATGTTTAAACTACGTAGGACATTTGAAAGATTTATGCCAGCCGATATGTTGTTTACTGTATCCACATGAACCCACACAGCCATTGTATTTACCCTTTTCCATGAATGATTCTCACCTCGGCGAGGAGAAACATCTTTTAACCAACATCGACAGTTTTGCTCAGCAAGATAGGTATGCTTGGTTACTTTTGGGGGCTAAAAGTGGTTTGCATCGCTTGCAGGTAGAAACTTGAACTCTTCACTCCTCATACGGCATACCTCACCCCCACACAACCACCCCCGTCTCCACCTCCTCCTTCCTCGCTTCAGGCTGTTAACCACTCTACAGCTTCTGATCTGTGCTGGGACAGCAAAAGAAAGTGCAGCTGAGAATTTGTTTAGCCTGTGCTAGTTTCTACTCATCAAGCAGATGAGCAGACACATGGATAACACATTTAATTCAGTTTATGATGACTGTAAGTGACAACTTTGACTTTGCAGCCTAGCCGGAGTGTACGAGCTATCTGCAGATGTTAAAACACAGGGGGAGTTCAACAGCTGGGTCTGAATAATGCTCACCGTGTCCAAACTGTGACTGCACTTTGCCGTTACATCAACCTTCTAAGTGGTCCAGCTGCTATTATTAGCATAGGCGTCATGACCATGCAGTGAAAGAACCACAGACACATTGAGATCTGTGCAAGACCTCCTTAGCAGATAAAAAAAAAAACTCAGGTGTTGCAGCCTAGTGCATTCAAAGGTTTTGGGTGGAGTCACTCTTCATCCATCTTAAGCAAACAGTTGAAATTTCATAAGGCTGCAATCATATCAGTGTGGGTAGATATTAAATTAGAAGGTAAAGTAGACCTAGATTAGAGATGGCAGGCTTTGCCTTTGTTTTGGCTTCATTGAGATAAAACAATGATGCAGGATTTTTGGAAAAAAATATACAAACATGTAATAATTTCCTAAATGTGTTTTCTCCAGGAGTCGTTTTGTGCAAAGATGTCTGTCATATGTGTGGTGTGTTGTGAGCTTGTCGGGGCAGGTTGAAGCAGACAAGCTGGGACTGTTCGTTGGTATGAAGGTGCTACAGTGTGTTGCACTCAGCCGGTTTTTGTCAGCTGCTGAGTTCTGCTGACAAATTCTGTAGGTCATAAAATCAAAATATTGAGCTGAATGATGCTAAAACACATTGTAAAGTTGAGAGAGTTTGTCACTACATGCACATTAACAATATTTGATTCAATGTTTTCATAAAATTGAAGTAAGAGGTAGAAGTAGTGCTGTGATCAAGCAACTGCAAAAGTCATTTCACTATTTACTCTTTAACTCTCTTTTTTTATCTGACACTCTGGCACCGTTCAGTCTCACCTGACATGTAACCTTCAGCCCTAATTTAAACAGCTGGGTAAGGTGTTATAGACAGAATTCAATTCAGTTGAACTTTATTTATATAGCGCCAAATCACAACACAAGTCATCACAAGGCACTTTACAGTGTAAGGTTTAAGACCTTACACATTATATAAATATATACAGAATAATGTAGGAAACCCAACAGTCCCACTTGAGCAAGCACTAGGCAACAGTGGAGAGGAAAAACTCC
>JAUMHL010000014.1:20162945-20178572 GCA_032362345.1 Sandelia bainsii
CTGTGAATAAGGCTGTTTCTGTCCATGTGACCGTGCGTAAAAACAGCCTGAGAGATCTAACGGGTGAAGTGTGCGCACCCAGCTGTCTGCCTTCTGTCTGTCTGCATGTCAGCGGGAACCAACTTCAATCAATTTAACGTCATTATTACCGACCTTTGGGATTGTCTGCTAGTGTGTCTGAATTAAATGTCCCCAACAAAACTGGACATGGTTCTAAATCATGACAGACATTCAGATCCCACATTTCTGCTACAACATCATGTGAATGAAAACACTGTATAGTTAATTTAAGCTAACACTTGTAATTCAGGATGCAGTGTTGTGACTCTAATGCTGTTAGTAATGCTTATGGAGATGTAAAGTGTATAAAAGTCTGACGATCAGACATTGTCCAGTGAGCGGAAACGGTTCACCTGTAAACTATGATGATTTTGTGGCTTTATTTGAGCTGATAGAGAGGGACACACTGGGCTTCAAAGCGGCTATATAATACATTTAGTAATCCGTGCTCTTGATTTTTCAACCAACAGGCTTAAGCGACCAGATTTCAGCGATGTCTGTGAATAAAGATGTTTCTGTCCATGTGACTGTGTGTAAAAACAGCCTAAGAGATCAGGATGCGGTGTTGTGACTCTAATGCTGTTAATAATGTTTATGGAGATGTAAAGTATATAAAAGTCTGACGTTGTCCAGTGAGCGGAGACACTTCACCTGTATAGTAGTATTATGTCTTTAATTTTATTATTTAATTTTCGTAAAAAATCTCAGGTGTTCCTGTGTACCACTAGAGGGAACCTACCATAGTTTGAGAACCACTGGTGTAGACAATCATTGGAATGTTTTTTTTTTGTTCGTGTCTATAGGGTAGATACCCGAAACAAACCCGACAAGGCCTCTCTCCATCAGTAGCCTGGGATTTGGGTCAGGTGTGAACAGAAACTCAGAAATCATGTTTAGGTTCAAGTAGGGTTCAAGCATGAGGGAAACGTGAGGGCCATATCAGAAAAGACACAGCACAAACTCAACTGCGTCAGGCAGGGGGTTTCGTCACCGTGCTCTTGGCCTCAGACTGGGTTTGGACAAAAATATGTGGCCAAATCCAATATAGTTTTTCTTTCTGAGGACACCAGATGGCAGTGTTGCCCTGCAGTGGTGTCCTCCAAAAGACCACTGTGTTATTCATTTCTTATCTCTAAACTGAGATCAACTCAAGATATTTATTATTATTATTCTTGTTGTTTTTTGGACATACAGTAGCCAAACTTTTTGGGAGTTTAACCTCTATATTTCCAAACCTGCTTCATCCAACATACATGAGATTTCTTCTTGTTTCATTTCCAATTTCCATTCAAAGTCACAAGCAGATATGACTTGATGTTAATATCATTTGTCTTCACTTACAGTTGCTCATTCTGTCAATCGCCACATTTTATTGATTCACCTCAGTTCTCCACAATTCCTCCATGTTTATTAAATAGCTTATTATCAAAGAATGCCTTCTTGATATCAGGGCCCACTCTTCATTACTCCGAAACACACAATCAAGAAACAATATGAACAGAAATAAATTAGCTTTGAGGGGGTGCACGTCATGCATATTGCCAATCATGTCTGGAAATGTTAATTCTGTGGCTGTCTGGCTGGCGGCATGGACCACACTCCTTACAAATCAAACTGATGAAATCTATTCATGTTTTTCTCACTCACTCACTGTAACAGACGTCAAATTAATTATATTGTATCTGTAAGCTCCAAACACACTGAGATCAAAATGACGATTATAATACACATGGTACTGCAGCCTTTTTTACTAGAGTTGTCAACATATAGTTACCTGTACTTATTATGAAAACCACTGTAAGGTTTCTTTTTCAATCTTAGGCTGATTATACATTAACATTATTCATGCTCTCACCACCAGGAGAGATTCAGCTACGTGTGCCCAGATCTAGTCAAGGAGTTCAGCAAGTACGACACAGACGGCTCCAAGTGGATCAAGCAGTACACCGGCATCAACGCCATCAGCAAAAAGGAGTTCACCATCGACGTGGGCTACGAGCGCTTCCTGGGACCTGAGATCTTCTTCCATCCAGAGGTTGGTCTGTGCAGCGTGAATCACAGCAGGAAACGCGATTTACAATTACGGAAACCTGCAAAGACTAGGTCTGAAAGGAGCACATTGAACCAGCGAGAGACTTGCAGGACAACAGTTGGGCTCTGATTAGAGCTATATGGATTTTTGTATGTTACTGTATCAGAATATAAACTGACATCCGTAAAACAGTTTGCCGTGCCATGTTATGAAACCATTATGAGGGGTTTTCCACTGCAGGTGCTTAACTGAAGTGGCTCCCAACCCTGGTCCTCAAGGCGCACTGTCATGCTTGTTTTCCAGCTATCCCTACTCTACCCACTGCTGATTACCTGGATCAGGTGTGTTCAGCCAATGAGAAGCTGTAAGTGCAGGGATAGCTGGAAAACAAGCAGGACAGTGTGCCTTGAGGACCAGGGTCGGGAACCACTGCTTAACTTAACCGTAACCTGGAGCTACCTGGAACTTCCCATAACTAGAACCACAGAGCGTCCCTCTTTTGAGTTGGTTGTTCACACCTGTGTGTGGGTGTGGGTGTGGGTGGGTGTGGGTGTGGGTGGGTGTGGGTGTGATCACACCATGCTTGTTATAATAACGCTTCAGAGGAGACCACTTTTACCATTAACCCTGCAAGCACCCCCCTGCTCCCCCTGCAAGTTCCTGGAACTTGATTTAGTACTACTTCCTCTGGGATGCTGAGGGCGGTGGAAACAAAAGCAGAACCTGCAGTTCCTGCAGTAGAAAAGTCCCATTGGTGTGATAAAGGTTTGAAAACGAGGCAAAATGCTAAATGATTAGAATGACACGGTGTGTGTATATATGTGGCACCGCACATTGTTCACTTATCTCCAATCTGGAACTTTAATGACGGGCTGTTGTACATTATTCATGTGTACGTCAGATGAGCGCACGTAGAGCACAGTCCTCAGGCATTTTTTTTGGTTTGTGATGACTGCTGTGGCACCTCTGACACACACTCAACACAGAATGACATCTCTTCTTTGTTTCCTAACTCTCCCAAGTTTGCCAACCCTGACTTCACCCAGCCCATCTCTGAGGTCGTGGACGAGGTCATTCAGAACTGCCCTATTGATGTCAGGCGTCCTCTTTATAAGGTGAGCTGATTTCTCTCCATCTCCTTTCTAAGCTTTTGTGTGTCACTAAAGACAAGTGAACAACTGACAACGGGAAGTTTGATAACAGAGACCATTTATCAAGACCTGCTTTGACTTTGCTTAATTGCTGCTTGATAAACAGTCTGTTACTATGCAGTCTGTGTTTTTACCTGTCAGACAGCAGCAGTGAAGTCAGTCAGTTTTTATTCATTTCTAAGCAAACGTGCTTGATCACAGACACCAGTCATGCTGTATTATTTAGAAGATATATTTGTATTTTTGCTTGTATTAATATTTATTTATGCTAAGCCATACGTTGTTCTGTCTTTGGTAGTCAGCAGGGTTGTCTCTTTGTCTCAGAGCATTGAGTCAGACTGACAGGACTTATTTTGTGAGCTTGAAGTGGTGAAAGTCAGTGAATGACAGTGACCCATCACACTTCCACCACAGTGCAATGACTGATCAGTGGTCAGTTACAGGTCACAGGGTTTAAGTGCTGCTTCTACTGTTTTCTCTTACTCCTCAGAACGTTGTTCTGTCGGGAGGCTCCACCATGTTCAGGGACTTCGGGCGCCGTCTGCAGCGAGACTTAAAGAGGACGGTTGACGCCCGACTGAAGATGAGTGAAGAGTTGAGCGGAGGCAAGCTCAAGGTGAGAGTCCACTTTAATTACTATGCTGCACAGATCTTTGCTGTTCAACACGACGCTGTTAGTGCATGAGGAGTGAAACTGTTAGTCTCCTTTCCCACTACAACTATAGTCAGCACATAGGTACTAAGCACAGATCTGTTTATTTCACTAACAAATGTTTCAGACATAAATGCAATAGGGTCTTAAAACTGACATTAGAGAGGTTTCACCTGCGGGGAAGGAGTATATATTTATCCTCTCCTCTCCTGCCTGCTCCTCGGCCGCTCGAGCTGTGAAGGCTCCACCTGTGATTCATCCCCGATGAGATGTTAAATGTCATCCAGCCTGAGGCCGAGCTGACTGGCATCTGTAAATCCACCTCAGGCGAAGCAGTGAAGCAGATGGTGGATGTAGCTAATCCAAGTAAAAAAAAAATGCGTGAATGAGTTTCACAAGTAATTTGAGCAAGTCTTTTCCAGAATATTCTCAGTATTCATTAAAAAACAACTTTAGGGATTTAGGTATGAACCATTACTACTACATCTCATCCTTAACCTCTCAAAGGTTAAATATAATAAATTTTTATTTTATTATCCCTCCTCAGCCCAAACCAATCGATGTCCAGGTTATCACTCATCATATGCAGAGATACGCTGTGTGGTTTGGTGGATCAATGTTAGCATCGACTGTAAGTATTTCAAACATACACACTCTCCAATTCATCAACAGTTACCATTTCTGTCACGACTCACAACTATGCAAACACTGGTTATGTCAAGTCAACAAAATAACCAACATCCACCTTTATCTTTCCACAGCCTGAGTTCTACCAGGTGTGCCACACCAAAAAGGACTACGAAGAGATCGGGCCGAGTATCTGCCGCCACAACCCCGTGTTCGGAGTCATGTCTTAACTTTGGACCTCCACAGTCTAACAAGCGGTGGGAGCAGGGGGGGTGGGATGGACTTAGGTGATGTAAAAGACGGGCTCAAGAGATGGTGGGGGACAGTGGTGGCTCTGTGCTTCTTTTTTTTTTTTTTGATTGCTTGCTCAGCTTCGGATGTGTGGGACGAAAAAGGCGATCCAGAATATGAAAAGAATAGAGACCAGAAAAAAACACAAACTGGCTGGAGAATTTATTGTGAATGTTTTTTAATTTCTTTTTCTTCACGTAATTTTTTTTTTGTTTCAAAATGAGGGAAAAGTGGTTTGTAAGCCAAATCAATTTTAAGAGCATTTCTGGATCTGTTGAGCAACGTGCAGTGAGTGGTGACGATGGTGATGATGATGATGAAGAGAAGATGTGTTGGTGGAGGCCTAACACAATAACACTGATAATAATTTTGTGACATCAGAGCATAATATTTATGTTTCTAGAACATGAGTCCAGTGAAGACAACTCTTCGATACGTTTAGAGCATATTATCGATCGTCTCCTTTTATTTTCTGCAGTTTCTCAGCTTCACATGTCCGTGTATCATGGTAAGAGCTTGTCTATATTTCATATTAAAGTTTTTTTTATATGTACAACTCGAGAAATCAGGGGTAAAAAAAAAAGGAGAAAAAAAAGAATGAACCAGGACTGTTTTAACCCAGGACGCAGCTTTGATACGCAGTATTTGTTTTTTGAGTTTGAGTGCTGTTATTCCTCCAATGGCTGCTGCCCTTTGATTCTACATGAAATCACGTCTGCTTTAACTTCGGACACTGTCAGGTTTCCACCTCTGTGATGCAGTGAAAGAAAAGAGAGAGAGAAAATCAAACTGAATAAGAGCGACTGTCAGACCAGTATTGTTAGACTAGAAGTTTTTTTATTATTAAATACCAAATTATTAAAAGAATGGGATTTGTGTATTTAATGCCTTGCAACATTCCAATAAAGGCTTAAATTTGTTTCTAAGTACTGGAGCACCTGTCTTTTTATCATTATCCTATCTACTTTGGGAGTGCTGGAAACAATCCCAGCTGTCATTAGGTGAGAATTGAATTTATGAAATTATATGTTTTGGTTGTTCTTGACAACTTGTTCAGAAGATTAATCAGATAAAACTAATTTAGATTTAGATTTTATCTTCCTGCCAAAGGGAAAAAGGTTAAGCACCATTGGTGAAACATTATTTTTTCTTTTTTGGCTAATTTTATAAAGTAATTTTACAACTTATATTTTCAAGACATATTTGAGCTCCCTTATGTTTGCTGACCTCAACACAGGTAAAAACCCTTCCCCAAACTTGTCCACGTGTTCTCACTTCTTATTTCTTTCCAACATTAAATTATGGTAAATAAAAATTACAAGGAGAAAACTAATCTCTTTGATGGATTATACAGAAAGCCATCAGCACTGACACGACAAACACTGAACGTAACAGACACATTAATGTACAAGCGGTTAGGCTACCGGATGGAAAATATAGTATACTTTGGAGTAACTCACCTAAGCAGCCAATTGCTTTGAGTAGTCACACAGTTTGCTAAATGGAGATCACCTGACTGCAGTGATTGTGGGATAAATACAGCTGGATCCAGGGGCCTAAAACTGCACCATGAAGACCAAAGAACATCTACTCTGTGAAAAAGTGACTGAAAAGAACAGTTTCAAGTCAAGAGATGTCTGCTGATATCTGGAGAACAGTTCATCATTAAGAAAATTAAGGAATATGGCAAATGTGTAAATGTGCCCACAGCAGGTCGTCCTCACAAAGTCAAAAGTTACATTTTGTTTATTAGATCACTGAACCTTCTTCCAGAGTCTCACTACCTTCTGACAAACTAGCTGAGCTTCAGAACAAGCTTTTTTCCCTTTGCCACTGTCCTATAAAGCTTCGACTGGAGAAGAACCCAGGCAACAGCTGCTGTGTGCACAGTCTCTCCCCTCCCAGCTGCAGAAGGCTAAAATTGATCTGTTTTCACTTTTACATACTTATTAATCCCCGGGACACTACGAACTGTGGCAGAATCAGGAGAACTGGAAGTCGAACTCAACTATGTTTCAATGTAAAAGAAACTTAACTTGTATTTATAAAAAAAAGATGCCCCTGTTCTCAGTCCCAACATTCGGCATAATTCTTCTAAAATAAATCTATTAACTGTTACATTTCAAGATATTAACCTAAAAAAACAATTCAACAAGCCTCTGAAATGTGAAACTAAAGAATGTGAATTCACCTCCATCCAGAGGATGGACACAAACTCAAAGTACACCAACACTTTTACCTGAGCATTGAGCATTTGCCTAGAAAAATACTCCACTCCAAGTACCTGAATTAAAAGTACTTCAAGTAGAAAAGTAAAAGTACTCCAACAAGAAAACAGTGCATTTTAAACTGCAGAATTTGATGCTGGTGAAAACAAAAATGTAGAAGTTTAGTCCAAATTAGTTTGACAAATTCTGACTGATCACTCACGCTGATTTTAACACCTTATATAGTGGCAGGAGGTTCATCCATAAATGACACATCAGCGTTTTATTAATATATGGTGATTTTTTATAGGAATCTAATCCTGCAAAAAGTAACTAGTAACTAATGTACTGTTTGGCAGAAGCAAACCAGAAATATTTTTACTGTCTATTAGACTCTGGTCTTCCCACTGGACAGCATCTTCATCGTCAAAGTCTGATTCTCTCACACTCTCTCTGCGTCCCTGATCTCCTGTCTACAGGGGCTGGAGTGCTCTCTTACACCGCAGAGGAGCTGGATGTAGTGCTTCAACAGAAGCACCTGCCACCACCATTGCAGCTGTCTGCACACAAGACGATGAAAAGGATCGTTGAAGAGCTTTTAGTGCTGGAGTCCTCTGGGGCATTTCGACCACAGCTACTTCATCTTAGCCAGAGATCAAAGAGGTGAAACTGATGGAAGAAGGACTGTTTCTCAAGAATACCCACTTTACTGTGTTTGATGACATAGTGTCTCAGTTAATTAGTTATGTTAAAAAGATGTTATTACCATTAATTTATTTCATGTGGCAGTTTAACTGATCTAATTTCTAATTAAAGCTGCAGTTTTATGTAAATAACAAGGGTTTAATGTTTGATAATATATATGTTTTAAAGGTGCACTAATCTATATTTTATATTGACTCTATATGATAACTATATGTAATGTAGGTATGTGGAGCCCACAGAAAATTGTGATGCAATTCCCTCAGCTCTACAGAGCTTTTGAGTCTCGTTTAGCTCATTGTTTTGGCTTTACAGCCCTGCCCTGTTTTGGTTTGGTCTGTTTGCTCTTACCAACCTCGATTTACCTTCACTTTCTAAACACAACTATATAATTTGGGGTTTGTATTTGTACAGTTGCACTTGAATTATTCAACCCCCATTGCAAATTAGGTGTATTGACTGTTTTCAATGAACAAACCAAACAAGAACAATTTAAATAGCTCAACACACAACTAATGTTTCAAGTGGTTGTTCCAAATTCAAGACAAAATGCAGCTTGAGGCAGTGTTCCTGAGAAATTTTAGGCCATTCTGCACGGACAGAATATGTTCTTGGGTTTGCCTGCTTCAAATCGCACTAGAGATTTTCTCTGGTGTTCAAGTACGGTGACTGTAATGGCCCCTCTAGAATCTTCCAGGACTTCTTTTGCAACCAAGCCCTGGTGGATTTTGAGGCTTTGGATCCTTATCCTGTTGGGAGGTCCAATGACACCCAAGCTTAAGCTTCCCCTGATGGCTCCCTGATGGCACAATAGCTTTACTTTACTTTACTTTGCTTGGCAGACGCTTTTATCAAAAGTGACTTACAAGGAGCTAGCGCTGAGTGTCTTGCTCAAGGACACACCTGGTATGGGGGATGGGCTAGGAGTCTGGGCTTGGATTCAATCCTGCCACTTTCTGTATCCCAGTCTGATGCTTATCCCTTTGAGCTACCAGGTCACAATTGCTCAGTGGGTAGAGCAGTTGTCTTCAAACTCAAGGGTGAATGGTTCAGTTCTTTGTCCCGGCAGGCTACATTTTGATGTTAAAAACCTTAATAAGCTACTTTCATAGGTTACATTAAAAAGTTAATACACAAGCAGACACTCTTGTGCGTTTATTCTAGGACAGAAAATGATGTTGCCGTAAAAAGCCCAGTTTAATCTGGAGTGGTCTGAGGTGGCGACGCCAACAGAATCATGTGCAGAGAAGCAACAAAGATAAAAGTAAATGGACATTTCAGTTTATGAAACATGACATGGTGATAATCATTGCAGAGTTGGTTGTAGCAGTGCAGCAGTTAGAACTGTTGCTACACAGCTAGAAAGTCTGCCAAAGCTGTAGACTTTATGCTCCTGCAGTTTCAGTGGGCTCCAGTTTCCATGACATTGTGAGTGGTGACCTGTCCAGGGTGTAACCTGTTTCTAAACCATTAAGTTGTGACACTTCCTGCATATTTTTGCAACCCTAAAGACGATGAGTAGGTATAACTAGTGATTAGTACAGTTGATTCATAGAAAGTCCTTTTTTACTGTGATGCTGCGTCTGTCTATGAATTCCACTGGAATTCTGCTAAAGTCTGACATTAGAGTGGAAATGTGGCTGATTATTTTCCATGGAAACATTTTAAGCAGTTTTGACTAACAAAATTAAGCCAAAGTTCAATCAGGAAGACATCATACATGTGCTTGCCAAGGGTGTTTCACTTATTTTAACCAATCCAGTTCTGCCACGGTCTCCGTGAGGCAATCACCTCAGAGCTGTCAAATTTTAAATCTATTCCTCTCTGTCGCTGGATCCTTGCAACCTTCCTCCACCCCATTCACTGCCATTTCCTCCTCACCTCGGCATTCCTGACGTTCTTCACCATGCCAGTCAGACCTCAGCAGGCATCACCATGACACTAGGGTTGTGCACTGACCTCATCAGACTCCTGCTCCATCCTCATCTTCAGCCATCACCTCTCCATCATCATCACATGGGTTCTCTACTGGCCGATCATGTTCCTGCTCAATTCGCATCTTCAAATCTTCCATCTCTTCACACCACCACCACCACCACCAGAATCTAGACTCCACTGGGTGATTTTCCTGTTCTCCTCACTGACGTCGCCTTCACATAAAACAAAGTCTTGATGGGGTTTAATCTCTTTAGACCAACCACGTCATCCTTCTGGTGTCTCTCCTGATTGAAAATGAAACTTTTGATTTTGCAAACTTGTTGAGTGTGTGTCCTTGTAGTACATCGAGAATTTCAAATTTCAGTAGGTGGCAGACAGGCCAACACCACCCTGACCAACAACATAGACAGTGAAAAGAAGGGAGGTGTTTGGCACTCAAAAGCAAAAACAGTAAAACAAACAAATGTCCATACAGCGTGTTCTGCTGACTGATGCTGCTATAGCATCACTTTAATGCTCATGGATGTAGAATAAAAATATTCCTAAATCACACACTGGTGATATGTTCAGGTGTCTGTATACTTTTGGTGATGTAGTGTAGCTATAAATTGATATCTGTAACACAAGTGTTCCTATTGTTATTCTTCTCGATTAAATCTTTTTAAAGTCTTGCTTTCAACATTTTCATCTCTATAATGAGAATAACAAATAAACCTGAAGCCTAGAGCCTCTAAATAGAGGGGTGGGTGGGGAGCATCCCCGTTGCACGATCGCCTCTTACTGAAAGTCAAACAATGGAGCACAACGCCAGGTGGAAATCTGCATTTAAATAGTGTTATCCTCCTGACAGGAAGTCAGTTTGGGAAAAAAAGCTGCAACGTGGGCGACTCTCTTAGCAGACATTTTAAACTTGACAGATTCTTTGTTTGCAGTGCAAGAGCTAGGAAAATGAACTTGTGTGTGTGTGAGTGGAAATGCATTTTGCTGTGTTTGGGGAATTGCTTGAATGTCTTTTCAGAAAGTGATTCAACTTTCAGGAGCATTAAATAGGCTGCACTCGAGCTTTGCCTTTCTTTTCTTTAAGTAGTCGTGTCATCTCACCTCAGCGCTGAGATTTCCTACATTTCAACATCCCCTTGAGTTTGCATTCTTCATGCATGACGTTCTTCATTTGGCCAACAGATGTCACTCTCTCTGCATCTCTCTCATCACTATAAGGATCTATAAGCCACACAGTAGGCACCAAGCTGGGTTCTGTGTCTGTAAAGATGTCCAGTGAGTGTCTTCTCTTCTTCTCTCTCTATCTCTTTTTTTTCTATTGCAGCATTGTAGGTGAAAGGTCTCACCAGTGGGAGGAATTAATGTCCAGCCCAGCACTGCGTGCAAAATGATGTGCAGTCACCGTCCAAAGAGAATGCAGGAAGGTTAAATACTACTATGTCACAGCAGGCAGATCGATTTGACAGGGCATTTCCTTTTGGAACCTAAATTGCCGCCGCTTTCGCTTTCACACAGCCAATGTCTTGAATCATTTGAGATCTAATGACACATACACACACTGCAGTGATTGCTGGATTGCTAGAAGATAAGTAACATCTTTTTATCTTCAGTAAGAGGCCAGAAAAGATGTTGGCTCACTTGGGTGGGCGCCAACCACAGAATGAAGGCTGACACGCTTTGTGAACGTTTGCCCCGCTGTAATATCAAGACGGACATGGAAGCTGGAGGACGCTGGCTGATGCAGACACAAAAAGATGGTGTACCATATCCACTGCAGCTGTTCGTTAAGCCTTTTCATTAAACATTTAAACAAGCGAATAGACAGGTCTTGGAACATGAAAACAAACAAAAAACACAAAAACTACAAACTACTACAACTACAAACTTGTAACGCCCTGTCATATGACCCGTATGACCGTTTGTTACAGCAAAATAGCGTGGCCACGTAGGGAAGCAGCCTCTGTTGAAATTGCACCCCTTTTTGGAGCAATGCACCAAAATGGCAGATGGAGTAACACTTATTTTTTTGCCCCAAACAGTTCATAAATGCTAGACAACAACAGTGCAAACAAAGTGCTTTGGTTGGGATTAGGTACAAACACATCTGTGTTACATTTAGGCACTAAATAAACATGGTTAGTAAAAATGTTGAATATTTGCCTAAAATATTACTAATGGCTACTTCCTTAACCATGTGACTGATAATATTTAGCAGCTACAATGAACATCTTGCCAACAGTAATATGTACATACTAGTCCTTTTTGGCTGTTGGTACAAGTGTCCTATGTAGTATTTTACAGGAGGACAGTTTTACGTGGCGTCTGCTTGGTATCATGGAGTCAGTCTGAGAGTACAACATGAATCCACAGCAAGTTCTCCAAGATGTTTGGAATAACCTACATACCAAGTACTATGAAAAACTGTGCACAAATATACTGTATGTAGGAGAATTGTGGCTGTGGTCACATACATTTATTTTTACATACAGTACATTAAGTTAATTGAGAAATAAAAACTATTCAGGGCATTTTATTTTCAGTTATTTCTTTTTGCTGAATAACAAATGGCCACATTCATGCAATGCCTTTGACTACATGAATGTTAGAACTTGTCATAACTGGCAGTGACTGACAGTGGCTGAGTTGGTAGGGCAGTGGCCTATGAACCCCAGGGTTGGTGGTTAAACTCCCAGTTCACTCAACCACATGTGTCCCTGAACAAGACACTGAACCCTTAACCCTTGGTGCCTTAAGGAGGCTTCGTGTCCACAGGAATTTCCCCAAGGTGATTAATAAAGAACCAATTAATATTATTATATTATTGAACTTCTTGGCCATCCCACATTCACAGATTCAATCAGAATGCACCCTAATAGATTTTACTACACTGAAAAGTTTTATTTTGCTGACAGACTTCTTTTCTCAACTCTCTTCTAAACTACTATCCCCAAAATATAGAAATATAGAAAAATAGAAAGATTGAAATTGGAGTCTTTCTGTCAGGGAGAGTGAGCAGACATCATGTTTCCAGGGAGCTGCTGCTGCTGCTGCCAGTGGTTCTCGCTATTCTTAGTTATCAGCTCCCAAAATGATGGAATGAATAAATCATTGCAATGAACAGTCAGAATACAGGAAAATAGTTTGTTTTATGGTTATCATATATTATTGCTCTGGCTCTGGCCAAAGGTAACTAAATCTGCCTACCAGTATGTGGTAGCTGGGAAAGTTAATGGAAGATATGCCTGGTTAAGAAACTATCCAGCATATACCCACTATACCCACACCCCGAAACACAACAAAGTGTCATTTTTTATATTCAGCTTTTCCACATCTACATATGACATGTTAATTTATCATTTTTCATCGAGCTCTAACTGTCTGCATCCTGAGATCATCCCGGCTGACTTCTCTCTACCACCTACAGAGGCCTGAGTCTACAGATACAAGCGAAATCATCCCAGTCAACGATAGTTCTCCATTAATTGAAATAGTTGTTAAGTTACTGGAAATAGATTTTAGCTATCTTTATCAGGTCTTTATCTGGACCAATCTCAAATTAGAGATTTTGTCTGTAAACCTGACTCAGCTACATATAGTCCTGTTGTTTTTTATTTATCACAAGGAGAGGCAATGAACAAAAAGGTATCATCAAAAGCAGGTGTGGTCTTGCAGTCTTGGTTGTTTGGATCTCCTTTAACAGAGCAGGTAGCAAGGCCTTTAAGTTTTTCCTCCCTCCTAACTGCAGTGACAGTTAGGACTGACAGCTTCCAGGCTGTGGACAAGCTTTCTTCTGCCTGAAAGCGCTGTAGAGGACACTAAACCTCCTCTATGTCATCAGAGCTTTTGGCGGGCCCAGGGGTCCATCTAAAGAGGTCGAGTAACTAGAGACCCTAATTGAGCACTTTGTGGAGCAGCATCTACACACATCTATCTGACCTAGCAGCATTTATTGGTGACAGGCAAATCCATAATGCTCTTACCCTAACCTTTACATTTTAACTAGTACCCATTGTACTGGATAAATTTAACTCAGTATTGTGTATGTGCTATATTTGACACAACACTGGGTCAGTTGTAACCTAGGACCTTTTAGAATGTATTATTACAATATTGCCAAATCACAAATAGTTCATAGATAGAATTTGTCTGCAGAAAAAGTAGCTATGTGGTCAGCTATGTGAAGTAGAGCCACTGACAGTCTGAGTGGGTCTCACAGTCTGTTGCCAAGCTTTTAGCTTATCATACTGTTGATCTACGTTTGGGAGATCAACCCTTAAATAAAAGATGCAGTACTGGAGGTGAGTTCATTTTTTATATTGAACTCTTCTGCCCACCAAAATGAAGAACATTGTATATATCTGCGTATTGTTTGACAGGATGAATTGGACTAAATGATCGTCAATCTTAGCTAAATGTGAAGTATTTGGTCTTGCAAACGTTGGGGCCATTCAACATGTCCCTTTTCCAAACTCTTCTTGGAAGCTTAGCTTCTTGCTGTTAGTTCCATGTTTAATTTCCATGAACAGCAGTATTCCTAATGTAGATTTTAAGGGGTTCACAGAGGCGGTATTAAAATGAAAGTTGCCACAGCACAAAGGCCTCGCTGGTGTCTGATCTTACTTTATGTCAATTTTCCTTCACAAAAGTACAAAGAGCCTGGTCAAGCTGGAGAGTGTAAGGAGGACATCAAGGTTGTTGGATTTTTTTTTTATCATTTGGAGGATGAACTCGGAGAAGTCAGGAAAGATAGAGTCAAGGGAGAGTGGAGATAAAAGCGGCTGAAGTCTGAGGGTTGTGTCGAAGTGGATAGATAGAGTACAGGAGGACATATCAAGGAGACAGACAGAGATGTGGAGGTTGATAGGAATTTGAAGGAGGGATGGGTAAACTCCTCCAGCAGCTGAGAGCAATCAGGAGATGGGAAAGAAAGAGACCAATCAGAGCATATCTGTCACATGCTCTTCATCGCCGCCTCTTTGTCAAGGTTGTCTCGTGTTTTACAAAATAAAGCCGATGTAGGTGCAAAAGAAACAAGATAGGCAGGGATTAGATATGAAACTTAATGTGACACCAATGTGACCAACACCAGCACAGAAACCAAAGTTTTACTGTGAACATAAACCTAAGCGTGAATCCAAATCTAGAAATACTGTAGCTGTGATATTCCTAACAGAAACGTAAATTAAGAAGGTAATAAGGTAATAGGGTAAGGTAATATCCTTGGCAGAGAGGAGGTATTTGCAGAGAGATGTTAATATGCCTGACTCGTGATTGTAGTTAGGGTGGAGGCAGTTCTTGAATATCTCCAGGAGGTAGAGTGTCAGCCCTGCTCAGCTGGCAAGTGCACACGTTTATGACATGATGGTGGAACAGATGGTCAAACTGACCTCAGTGAACAATTCCAAAAGCGAAAGCTGTGTTTTCCAAACAAAGGGAATTATGGGAAGTCACATTTCAACAGTATTCCTGCCAGATAGGATTATTTGTCACAGAACTAATCATTAACTAATATAATGTACTAAAAACAATAAAGGACAGAGGTTGTTATAAATTTTTCTTCTGCTTATAATTATAATTATTACTATTATTTTATTTTATTATTATTATTTTATAAGTAGTAGTAGTACTTTCCTGCCTCCCTACAATCCCAGGGGTTCCTGTGCAGAATATACTGTCCATGAAATGCTCCGTTAATCAACATTTGTTATATTGACAATCAGTGTAACTGTCATATTTCCAATATTTCCATGTGTAACCATTGAGTATGTTGATACAGAAGTGATTATTTTAAATATCACTCTAAAGCACATAATAACGTAGCATGATGCTGATGCTGCTGCACCTTGGTTTTGGCATTTATCCACCTGATCCATCCACCTCATATCAGTAACCCAACACACACACACACACACACACACACACACACACACACACACACACACACACACACACACACACACACACACA